>JAGTTH010001292.1:0-32129 GCA_022606485.1 Agraylea sexmaculata | reverse complement strand
GGTGGTTAAAAATGAAGTTTGTTGTAGGTTATTTATTCTTTTTTATACTTTCCAGTTGCTTTCAGGCGAAGATATATTATTAGATGTGTATAAGACTTGTTATCTCTTGAAGTTCTCCTCCACTTTATCGCGCCTGTTCCGTATCATAAAGCCTTGAGGGAAGAGCCTTTCTAATAAAGATCATAAAATTAAAGGAAAGCCTTAATATTGAGAACACAAAGAATATCACCTAAAGAATAAAAAATACCATCAAGTATTTACGAATATTATTATATGTAAAGTGCATCTTATTTCGAATCATTAAAATAATATTAGTGTTTCTTCATTATATATGTATATATATATATATATATATATATATATATATATATATATATATATATATATACTCTCTCTAGTATTATTGAATATTTAACTACAAACATACACATAGGTCTGGCTTTCATTTAATATTATTGATATAGCTTTTATTATAATAATAAAAGCTAATTTTATAAATATAATAATACTATTACTTTTATATATATATGAAGTAAAACTTCATATTTAAGTTATATAGGTTTTTTGTAGATACGTTTGTGTGTTAATCACCAATTGATTTTATTGTGTGAATTAATTGTTAAGATAAATATGAAATCACGTTAATTTTAATTTATGTATGTTTATTTTCAAAGAGGATTTTCTGAATAATACGTGTAATTCATCCAAAAGATAAACTAGGAAAGTAGCTTCATTTCTATAAATAAAATATACGGCTGTATTCAATATAAAAGTGTGTTAGTGAGCCGTTCTAGAGCTGATAGTATTAGTGCGTATAGGAATAGACCTGGCCGATTATTGATTGGTAGAATTAGTCTACACCAGCTCTATTCGTATACGCACCAATACTATCAGCACTCAAACACTCGTTACACTATTATTCTTATCTTTTCATTTTTATTTAAAAGGTCTATTAGACTGCATTGGATAAGTGTGTTTATTTCCTAAATCAGTGCAGTTTAATAACAGATAGGCAGTAGGCTTCTGTAGTAAGTATTCAAACAAAAGAATATTTTTTTAACAATACATTTTGTATAATCATGTAAAGTAGAAATATTTTGTATGTTCACTAATTTATATTTTTTATTTTACAGGTATGTCTACTTCGAATACAATTCCGTCTACGGGTGAGTAATTCGTTAATTTGTACAATCTGGATTCATAACGATGATTTATTTAACAGAATTTTACATTTGTTTAATCTGAATTGAAAGTCCGATTTGATATGCGTAATCCTCTTAAATTGCCACGGATTAATGCCTGCTTCTTAATAATGGGCATTTTCTGTATTCATTCATGTTATATAAATGTACGTATATTTGGTTAGTTGTAGGTTTTTTTTTTGGTCGTGGGTAAATTGTGCAAAAAAATGCTAAGCGCCAGGCAATTAAGTTAATCTTGTTTTTAGGTCAAGGAAAGTAATTTATATTAATTAGCAGAAAAACTTGTGTATATCCTGTTCTCGTAATAATTATCATTGCGGGTAAACCTATTAATAGTAAAAATATTCCATAACCTACATACATCTGTCTCCAAAAATGGTATAAAAGAGATGCGAAGAAAACAAGTGAGGCAGAATAACAGGCGACTTTTTGATATTATATTTTGTTGAAAGGCATGTATGTGTTTTATATATTTTATATGTTCTTTATCCCTTCCTTTTCAATGCAACCAGCCATTTATACTTTGTTTTGTGGAGCAAGAAAGCGCATTTGTCGGAACGTTTAACCTCGAATAGTGTTATTACATTGCTGACTTGTTATCCACTATTCAATAAGCTTATACAATACTTATATTTAAGACGAATATGTACTATTCTTACTTTATAATCGTGTCTAAAATAACTTGCATTTGGCCAAAATCGTAGTCGGCGTAGCGTCCGTCGTAGCACCTTCGTAGCACCTCTACAGTACAAAACTATAGTTTTCCTTATAGATTATATTTTATTTAGACACAATAAAATCTTTCAATAGCCGACTAAAAGATGAAAATGTCCAAGTCCGGGACAAAACTAGTTGCGAAACTAGTATCTCAAATCCGGGAGTGTCCCGCCTAATCCGGGACGCCTGGTCACTGTAAAAGATTATCGATATCGCCACAGCTTAATTGAATCCCAAAAAATGGTCTATTTAAATATTACTATTATAAATCCATATATAAGCTATGAATACAAGTAGATACTAAAATTTGTGTATATTTATAAAGATATTTAAACTTGTACAAATAACGTTTTGTTTTCATACATTTTAATATGTCACTTCAAAATGCGCATTTTATACATATACTTCACACGTACGCAGGCTGTTGCCACCTGCAATACTGTAGTCCCTAAAATCCGACACTCTTTTTTAAAGAAAATCCGAAATGATCATGTAAATTGTTCATATAGGGACATATTATTTATCCTTGTAGCATATTAAGTGAAAGACGGTGTAATGTTATTAGAAAAATTGACAAGTGACAGATAAATAGTACGAGCGGTAGAAGCAGACATACGAAAACATACCTTTGGTGCCAAATTCATAATCGTCTCCCATGTTTTTAAGATTTTTTCAAGTATTTTTGCCACTTCTATGTATATTAGCTCATTCGTGTTTTCGTATTCCATCAAATAATCCGTAATTCTGAATAGTCGATTAATTTTGAAACGGTTTGTTAATTTGTTATATTTGCGGGTTCATTTAATAATATTTTTATAAAATGAGATAATTGTTTCCGAAACTATATACGAGTGAATATTTTCAGAGCACACTTCAAAACTCTACAAATACAAAATGCGCTTCACATTTTGCTCGCGTTGTTTATATCGAGTTGTTGCCGGAAAATATTTTTGTTTGCAAATGGACTTTTATGAAAAACATTTCGATGCAAAAGTGGTTGAACTTTGATATTTTGCATTGAGCTTCTGCCATATTGGCCATTCCCATTCAATATGGTGTTTCAAAACGAGTCTTTCAGTGGTATTTTTGTTGTTGTTGAAGGAGTGTGATTAGCTAAGAGCACTTCTGATGCAGCAAGCTTTAAATGGAGGCTTTTGTGGTTTCCAGCATCGCAACGGGATTTATTTTTTCATCACGAAACTACGGTTCTCCGAAAAAACAACACAACAGACGTGGTCTTCTTTCAGCCTTTTCACACTGACAAGCTGCTGAAAAATCATAGTCCTTATTTTAAATGCGGCTTTTGCTGTATTTTCCCCGAAAGTTCACACGGCTGTAGTTATGTAGAATATTGTCCCAATACATTGAGATATTTTTTTTTAAATTTAACACCGTTAATTAAACGCGTCTAGTTTTTATATTTAAAAGCTTAACATAACGACCTGACCTTATTTCACTTCTTCACTAAGAATTCATTAATGCACAAACACATTCTTAGAAAATCCACAGCAGTTTGTGGTTTTGCAAACATAGATTAATAAACCAGCAGATAAAGCGCGTGGCTACAAATACTTCGGTCATTGATTCAAATCCCGTTCAAATAAAAATAATTGATCGGTTATTACGACTACGAAGAGATCGGGAATAATATTAATAAAATCCCGATCAATCGTCTTGATCCAGATTTCCTGTTTTGTAAGGTAAATACTAATTATTAAGTCGGTGACCTGAGTAACTAGTAATTAACACGTTGTTGTGTCAAAAAAAATTCAAAAATATATATAATTGTTATTAATTTCATATGGGCAGATATGTATTTAAGTTTCTTATAATACTCGCTGTATATTATTTCTGCTGATTAATTAATTTGTGCTATTAAAATATTAAAAATACTCCGTACGTTTTTAGAACGGATAGTATTTATTAAAAGAATATCATGTTTGTATTAAAAATTATAATTTAATTTAAGTTTTTAATAATGTTACAATAAACAAGAAGCACAATCCTGGAATATTAGGTTTTGGCTCATCCCGAGCTTATACTCGTACTTACTTTATTTTACCTCGTATGTTTATTTTTTTTGGCGATTTAAGGGGATTTTGCGATTTTTCAAGCACACTTCATGTTGGGATTTGTGCATGAAGAACAGAAACGAAGCCTTCAGAGATTCGGCACGTGCAAAAATAGTCTTTGTTTGCTCGTTTTGTCGAAAGGCTATGATATCCTTTCATTCAACACTGGAAATATCCAACGCTGCACGTAATACACTTTTTAAACTATACAATATGAATACGAGAGTATCTTCTGCATTCAGATATGCATGTAATATTTGCGAAATAATAACAAAAGTAATACACCTGGGGTTTTATGTTCCGAGTGCTGATTATGGCCGGTAACAAAGGAAAATATACAATACATTTTGCCAACGTTAAAATTCATTTTACGACCGTTATATACTTTGTTTGCATCGAATGCATTTATAGCATTGGCTAATTAGTTCACTTTTAAAAGCTACCCTTGAATGCATTTATATTATATAATTACAATGGTTGTCATTAATTTGTATGGAGGCAAAGGTTTAATTATGTTTCGACAACTGAAAGCCACAAACATTGTATTACATAATATCATTATTTGAACACTCTCATTTAAATTCAGGTATTTTAAAATTACTCATGAGTAGTTTAGTGTTAAAGCCTGATGAGGTAAAATAAGATTATACGATGAATTATATAATACAGGGATTAGTTACATGGAATTAGAATAGTGGATATATTGTGATCTTAATCTGACTATTATAAATACATATTTAAATAAAAACTTTTCGACTATTAAAAATAACAGTGTTTAAATATTAAGAGTAACATGTTTCATATTCAAACACCTATTTCCAAGGAAGTCTTTTACAAATTCAAATAAACATACTTGTAATATGAAAATGTATGTATATTGTGTAAATCCAAAATAAAAATTGTTAAACATTCATAAAAGTTATGCATGATAAAAAAATATGTTTATTTATGAACAAAATAGAATAATTCTATAATAAAAATATTATCATTTACATATGTCAAATTATATTATTTTGCGATTATTTCATATCATCATTGATATTAATAAAATGATGTCATCGTCTCCACTTTATGTTGATAATATTGTGTTTTGTCATAGATAAATAGATTTCAGTAGACTGGACGAATTCCAATAATGTGATTTGGGAAAAATAATATTCAAATTGCTATTCGAAATTCCCTGAAACTCAATGTACCATTAAAATAATTACTCATCCCATTACACCATATATTGACTTATTCATATATAGTATATAAAAGCATGAGTGCAGATTTTAGTCTGAGTATTTCCATAGACATTGTGCATTTTTAATCGACTGAAAGAATGAAAAGACGTTCTTTATCTGTACTTTTTAAGATTTAGTATAATTCCATAATGTGACAAGTAGAATATATATTTAGAAGTTGTTAATGCATATCATCCAGTCTAAATGCAACCTCCACAATCTCGATGAAATATGTATTGAGTATTGCCTGCTGTACGGTTTCAGGACCTGAAATCCCAGATAAACCCGTACATAATTGATAAGTATTGCCTGCATTAGTGAATGCAATGAAATTTTACCACCTTCACGTATAAATAAACAGAAAAATATAATAGTAAATTTTCTTTAAGATCACCGAACTTTTAGTAAATTAAGTGGCAGGAAAGATAAAAGTTATTTTTTTATGAAAGAAGTACTGTTTTTCGTAAATGTCTTTTTTGATGGGAAAATGTAACATAATAGTTTTGAAAAATGTGGTTCACTAAACTTATACAGGATGGACTTGAACTAACTGAGAATATTTTAGGGGGTGATAGAGTATCGCAAAAATAATATCAAATATTTTTTATTATTAATAAAAAATCGTGTATGGTTATGGAATCGAGTTTGGGTCGCACTTTTGTAATCAGCTGTCTCTGTCAAATACGGATTTCATGATTTAAGAACTATTTTTCTTTACTTTCTATTGAGATTAAACAATATTTAATATATTCTTTTACTTATTTTTACTATACCTTACTATATATATAATATTTTCAGTTAGTTCAAGTTCATCCTGTATAAACAATGGAGAATATCAATCAAGATTCATAATGGCCCATTGTATTTAAAAAAAAATTAAGTAGGTATTTTTTATCCTTTTTAAGATAGTTAAATTACAGTATGCTTAATCTCATTAATAATTATGATGTTTATCGTTTTCAAAACCTCTTTTGAAAAATTTGGACGATCTGGATATGAATGGTGATAAATCTATATTTAAAATAAAATATTATAAAAACTGATCGGTATAATAATTCGACTGGGATATAAATACATACACGTGTAGCAGTCATAAAGCTGTTGTTTAATAATTAAAGGAATGTATTTCTCGAAATGTTATTAGGTTATAAATGTCTCATGGAGTGTTTATTGTGTATGTTATTTATTGTCTTTAATAATAAAAGTGTTTGAGGTAATGGGAGTAAGGAATTCTGTTTGGTGGCGTTCATTTCGCTTATCTCTGATACTAAAAGTATAGAAGCCAGACCCTTGTTTTTATTATATCGTAACAGTCGTTTATCCTTCCAAAGGATCATGACTTCCATACTATTCACAAGTATCCTAAGTATATAACATTTTAATAAAGAATTAAAGGACCCTCGCTTTACCATAAGTACTTTAAAACAATGACGTACCTTTACATACTAATAAAAAAGTGGACGTGTTGCGTAATTTTTCTCAATGATAGTAATTTAATAGGATTATTTTTCAATTTTTTAATTACTGCACTTTGTATTTAATAAATCGTGTTTTTATTTATTTATTTACGCCTCGAGGATCTTTTTTCAGAGGGTTTTTATACACAAAAACGTGTTAATTTTCTGTCGGTGATCTTAACTATTACTAGTTACACAGGTCAACGACTTAATAATCAGTATTTACCTTACAATCGGGATTTTATTAATATTATTCGCAATGTCCCAGTCGTAATAACCGGTCAAATCAATTTAAAAATTCCTGACTTGAGTGGGATTTGAACCCATGACCACAGTATTTGTAGCCACGCTTTTTATCCCCTGAGCTATTACGCTGGTTTTATGTAAATTAATAGTTTACATTATAATTCCTTTTAAAAGCCGTTATAATATGCTATGCTTATCAAATAATAATAAAATAAGTTTTTATTATTTCGATTTCTTTTAGTTTTATAAAATATATTTAATATAAACACATTAACTTAATATATAGGTAAAAACATATATAAAATCAAAGCTTATATGGCATATTAATAATGGAGTGTACATTAAATGAAAGCCAAACTTATAGGTTTGCACAAAAATATCTTACAACAAAGAAACAGTAATATTTCACGTTGAAAAATATTTATTTTCTTCTCTCCTTGAAAATGTTTTTGTGTTACTGACCCATTCTTGTACACACGTACCTAAAAATAAACTACGAAGAGATTGCGTTCATGTTTTTGAGCAGTGATATAAAAATCCCCACGTTTTACCGAAGTAACTAAAATGTCCTTTTGTTAATTGAATCATGAATAATTTACCTGAAACGTCTTTGGGGCTTTCAGCATTGCTACGACCCCGTTTTAAGCCTTTTACTCGCTTTTTGGCCATTCATCCAACTTTCTGATTTATACGCCATGCGTCCATGGTTCATAACTTCTGGATCGGATTGTTTGTGGGATATTAAATCAAATTTAATTTTCATTCCGCCACTGAAACGACCTAACTTGTTCCTACCGAAAACTATCCTTGTGGCGGATTGAAAAAGTTGGATTGAATTGATGAAAAAAAGCAGACAGACGAAAGGATTTACCATCTATTTTGTGTCGTGTAAAGCTCAAAATACGTTTGGTATGAAGACGAAAAAGGTACTTTATGTCTTGTGCTTTTGGACGATTTATTTTTATATATCATTTTCCCCAGTCGGGCTTAATATCATGTGTCGCGTAATCGTTATCAAAAGGTTATCAAACATTCCAAAATAAGCAAAGTTGATTTTTCATACACAAATTGGAGTATGTAGAATTTTCATATTTCGTCTGCGAATCCGGAATCGAGTGGGAAAACTCAATTGCTTTGATATTCTACATTTTTAGTGATTTTGTCGATGGAAAATGTTGCTTTCAATATATGTATTTCGGTACATGTCAAACGTATTTACGATTTTCATAGAATATTTGAAAACCATTTAGTGCCATTTCCTGTACAAAAAAAAAACATCCACTTGATGTCATAAAAATACTTAAATATTGTGATATGTTAATAATTAAACCGAATTAGTAATATTTTGAATATGTATATCGAATATAAGAAACATATTAGTAAAGAAATTCTTCGGTAATTTTCATAAATATGGTTACATGGCTCCTAAAAAATATATCATATTATTTGAAAAAAATATAATTATTATGTTGTTCCTAAAAACAAGAAACATAATACTAAAGAAAATATCGCTAAATTGTCTTTAAAAGGCAAAATATGTCTGTTTGTTATTTTTATCTTGAAGATGGGGGACATAATATTTATATTTATTATCATTGTAAATATTTCCAAAAAGGAATATTACACTGAACTGTTATTATACGGAATTTATTTTGGAATAAAAAACATTTTATATTAAATATGCTGAATAATCACTTTGAGTGTGTTTAATAAAAAAATCAAAATATGTTTTTTTATATGTAAGTTAGAGAAGCACTACAGTGGGTAGATATTTTCATAAGGTACATCCCTTTTGTGATTGCTATTTTCACCATTTTCATATCTTCCGCAAATTCTATAAATACATTGACAATTCATAGAATATTCGACATATATTTTAAATCGAGTATACACAGATTAATTTAAAAATTGTAATCCTTATTTATTTTAAGACTGGTACAGCTGCAGCATTTCACTGCAGGTTTTCCTGTAGGAAATGAATTTATTTTCTGATCGTGATTGCTTTGTAGCAAAGTATTGCACATCGTAAAACATCCTGTGTGAATTCTTCCAATATCCTGCACAAAATCAATAACACACTCAATGAGTTTCTCTACGTTTTTATTGTTCATTATATTGAGAAATTATGATAATTTTCTGACGCAACGGGCAATTAGAGAAATGTAATTGTTATTTAAGTCTCCTAAATCGGGCTAGAATCAAATTGATTAAAAGCAGAAAATCATAATTTTATAACATCAAAATTGAGGACAATTATATGAATTTACAATATCTGGTAGACAAATATTACAACTTGACTTTAAGAGAATCCGTTTAGAGGAGAGTTGAATTGACCTAATTAATAAAATAAACCTAATCAACCCTAATTATTAATAAAAATCAATTATACATCCAGTGACCAGCATAATAATAGCTCAAGGGCTACAAATATAACGATTGGGATTATATTAATAAAATCCCGATCGATAGTCTTGCTACAGGTTTACTCTGATTTCCTGTATTATAAGTTAAAAATACTGAGTATTAAGTCAGTGATAAATTATACCAGCGTAAAATAGCTCAGGGATAAGACGCGTGGCTACAAATACTTTGGTCATGGGTTCAAATCCCGCTAAAGCCAAAAAAATAATCGATTTGATCAGTTATCACGACTGGGAGATCGCGAATAATATTAATAAAATCACAATCGATCGTCTTACTACAAGTTTACTCTGATATCCTGTATTGTAAGGTAAATACTTATTAAGTCGGTGACCTGTGTAACTTGTAATAGTTAAGATCACCGACAGACAATGAATTAACATGTTGTTGTGTTTAAAAAACCCTTTCAAAAAGATCCTCTTAAAAAAAGCTCTTGGGGGCGTAAATAAATAAATAAAAAATCGTTGCAGAGCTCGAATATGTCAAAGCTCTTCATTACACCCACTTGGACTAGGTCTGATGATAAAGTAACATGGCCACAAATATCTTTTATTTAATATTAATAATAATTTGTAAAAAATACCTTCAAAAAGTCCCTCGACGCGTATATAAATAAAATGATATCATCATCTTAATATTACTGGATTGAAATAAGGTTACCGAAATTTTTAATTAATTTAATATTTAATAATACCCCCTCTTAATATTTTTAGCCCACTTCATGAATGGAAATGTATTTACATCTTAAAGCATATAAAATAATAATTTACTCCGCCATGTCATTGCGACTGCAACAATTCAATTAAATGAAAATTCTTTAGGGGCGTGTACATTTAATAAAATAAAATAGATTGAAATATTATTAAATACATAGTCTTATTAATATTTTAATGTAAATTTTAGATGCTTCATATTGAAGAGATATGCTCGAATTATTTTGCACTTCAGTCACTGAAGACTTTCCACAGTAATAGGCTTTCAATAAAACTTGTGCCCTTCAAGACAAAGAGCCTGGTAACACTTTTGATCCGAGATAAAATTTTGATTGTGAGACGCAGCCTCTTATCTCTCTTAACTCGAATGAAAGAACCACCTTCTCCCCCAGCATCTTCAATTAATTCATCCACTATCTTAAAATTCCTAATCGTCGGCTTACTTAACCGGAATTCTCAAATCCACGCAGACTTGGTATTGTGATGATTATGATGTTTAATATGCTCCACTGAATTCAATTAAATGTGAGCAAATCTCAAAACAAACTAGTGTACTGAGACGTTAAATTCATTCATTATGTCTTCTTAAGAATTTAATTTACTACTACATTATTAATATCATTCGCATTTTAGTAAAGATCATAGATATGATTTTAGGTCGGTTTAGCTTAAAGTTATTTCTATGGTTTAAATACCTTAACGTATACGTTTATTAAGCTATAGACTCTGTAAATAGATAACAGTATTTTTAGATCTGGTATATTGGAATTAAAGGGCATTACAGATGATTGGAATTGTTTGAAAAATAAAGTAGCGTCCTTTTCTTTAATTACTAAAAATTCAAACCAACAATAATTATGTATCCCGGGTTTTTCAGCGGTATTCACTAAAATGCATACATTGTTGTGTCTATTGTTTTGAAGTAAAGGATCTGTCAAAGTGGAGAATTCCAGGTGTCACTGTCCACGTGACAACTGGATTACTCGATTTTGACAGCTGGAATAATTGAATTTGACAGTGACATATGAAAAAATCGAGTAATCGAGCTGTCACACCTGCTGACATCTGAAATTATCCACTTCGACAGATCCTTTACTCAAGTTAGAGTTACTTGAACTATAGACACTATCATGTATGCATTTTAGTGAATACCACTGTTGTTAGTGTTGCCATCTTGTGCAATTATTATGATATATTCAAATAATTTATTATTATTTCAGGCCAACGAACTACACAAATTTGAAAATGAGTAAACAGTATTGCCATACGATATTAACATCATATACTCACCGAAGATGATCAAACTGTCATAATAAATTATTTTAATAGTAATAAATGTCCTGTTTTTGTGGTTATGATGGAATTACACGAAAGCCTTTAAAATATTTGAAGTTCAATTAAAGGCAAGTGGAAATATTATATAAAAAGTGTCAGTCAATTTGAAAGTGTTTTATTTTATAGTGTTGCCAGTTAGAAAAGTAAATTATTTATTGGCTCAGTGGTTTGTGTAACGGATTCGTGAGTGAGACTCTCGGGTTCAATTCAAGGCACCGGCAAAAACGGTGTCCATTGGAGTCATCTGGTAGATCTACTAAATCTGAAGCACTCATTGCTGTGTGGTGGCCTGGGAAACCATCTCTACTATATTCTCCCGTAAAGGCTGCGGTGTTATAGTATTTTGCATATAATTAAATGCGTTACGACCAAATAAATATAACGAAATGATCTTGTTTGAACATACATACATACAATGAAATAAATTTGTGTGTTGTGACACGAAGAGCTCGTTGTATAAATATCCGAGTACTCCTTTCGTAGGCTATAAATAAGGGTGATATGTTTCAGTGGTATCTGGGCCCCGTTTAAAGTTTTCAGGTTGGCTTTTCACGTAACCCTAAGTTGTTCAGCAGTCTTAGTCAGACACGGCACTTCTTTTTTTAAAGAGACCAACTCTTTTATTTCCCTCTTTTTGTGTAATATATCCGACGAGACTGTGGTAGAACTCATTCGATTTGGCATTGCACCCCCGAGACTGTGGAGCTCACGGGAAGAAAATGAAAAATAGTGGGACTTTTGATAAAACTACCCTCAGGAGCTACGTAAATTACGAAACGTGTACATAACCGCATTCATCCCCCGTACACTAAACCACCAGCCTTTGGAACTTATTCAATTTTCACTACTCGACTCTGCTCAAATTAGCTGGAATGAATAAATAAGTACATAAGTTATCGTATTTGTATGATAAGTATAATAAAAAATAAAATACATAGTCTTATTGAACGAAGATTTTATAATAAACTCACTAAGATCATATATGATACATTTAACTCCAACAAGGTCATTGATGATATTTTATATAATATTCCAAAACGTGCTGTATTTGAGACTATTTTCTAAAATATTTAACCTAGTAATAATACCATACAATTTAGTTCGATTGTAAAAGCCTTAATTACCCGTAAATATTCAACAAAAAAATGATTTTAATCAAACATTCATTAATGGGTTTTTGATCCAAATTAAAGAGAAAATCAAATATATGTATGTATATACATATAAGTGAAAATATTCTTTTTTACAAAATAATTACTTAATTCAGAAAATATTTAACAGACACAATATACAGTGACAATTAATATAGGGCGGATTTGCAATAACTGAGAATATTTCAAGGGGTGATATGGTATCACAAGAATAAGTGATTTTTTTATTATTTTTAAAAAATAAAATAAAATATTTGCTTAATTTCTAAAGTATTGAATAAAAAAAATTCATACGTGACAGTCACCACTAAGTACTTAACAGAAGCAGCGTATTGGTGGTCCAAACTCGATTCCAAAAGCACATTTATATTTTTTATTATAATAACAATTAAATATTTTGTTTCCACTTATTCTTGCGATACCATACCAACTAATGATAATTTAATATAAAATGATATATAATGATAATATAAAATAATATATAAAAAATAATTATATAAAATATTCTCAGTTAATTCAAGTCCACCCTGTATATATTTCTGGTGATTAAATATTACAATTAATATTTGGATATTGATAATTTGATTAATATACCAAAATGCGTATATTAAATCACAGATTATTGGAGAGATGTAATAAATGGATTCCAGTAAATTATTTCAATGAACAATAAGCCTTACAAAAACTTTTATTTATGATTTCCAATAATCGGCTATTCCTTTAGTAATCGCTTTCATATAAATAATTGTACCAATTGCGTCTCGATATTGGAAATATTTATTATGTAACCTTTATATAATGAAATAAATTGAATCTTCATAAACACCTGCAAAAGATCATAAATTATAAACATGAAAGAGCCAAAATTGTAACATACTCGAATATCAATTCGCTCCTTTATCTCGTGAAGATTTATGAACGCCTGAAATAATCCTGAAAGCCGAGCATATGCGAAAACTGACACCCCCGGTAATGAATAAATTATCACTGTAAACGAAAAAAAGACAGAGAGTTAAAATATTTTTCAGCCTGAACCTGGCACACAAAAATGTATTGAATTTAAGATGAATTATTTCATATAATAGAAAGGATGCTTGTTGAAGATTTATGAGGTGTTGGATTTCTTTGTATGGGGGAAAAATATCTTCAGAAAGGTGTCGCGATTATGAGTTATATATTAATGCGTCGGTCATAAAAATAATATAAAAGACGCATTACCTTTTCGGAGAATCCATAAAAATATATTATCTTTACCGTTTCGATCGTTAAACGAAGGTTCGCCATTTTACAGCCGCACTAAATATTGCACTGGTCAATCGATCTCTGAAACAAGGCATATCTTAAAATAAATATTTATTTATTTTAATACACAAGATTGTGGGATTAAAGGAAATGAGAGAATTTGTCCCATCGCAAATTGAATAGTATGTAATCGAGTTAACTGAAAATGTACTCAATTCAATTAATTAAACTCTCTCACAAAGGAAACACACTTTACTACAAACATATTATTTATCTTATAATTGTATTAAAGTCAAGTTTAGAGAAATAAATTCAATAAGATAAAATGTTTATATAAATGCATAGTTGAGTCATATTTTTAATTCAACTAAATACCTAAATAAAAAATTATTTCTTCAGTTAAAAATATAAGATTTTTACCATAATTTTGTATTATATATATTTTTTTAATTTAAATGAAATTTATTAAATTGAGAACTATGGATATTCAAATAAAAAAATCAAAAGTAGAAAATTAAATGAAATATAAAAGAAAAATGATATATTTACCATATTATAAAAAAACCACAAAACATTTACTTGTACATAAATGTATTTAATTTTTTAGTATATAATGTAATTAAATTTAAATAATGTACTTTGAATCATATTGATTTCACTTTTATAGTACTTAAAAAGAGTATCTTGATTGTTATACTTATTTATATATTTTTTTTCTTTTATAAATCAGCATTTTTCGGGTTAAAAATGAATTGACCGAAAAAAAATATTTGTGTTTGTCCAAAAAAATATCAATTTATTGAGGATTTTTAAATGTATTAAATTTGAATAAATTGTATAAATCTCAACTTGATATTGGCAAATTATTATTATTTGAATCAATGTGATTAAAATATATAATCTCACAACTGAAATATATAATCTCTATGAAATATATAATCTCACTTCTGAATTTGTGACTATAAGTCACAAATTCAGAAGGTCCATTTTATTATAACAAATATTTGATATCAGCGTCCATATAATTGAAATATATTATGAAGAGTGCTTTTAGGGAGTTAAAATATGAGAGAGCCCTTGAAAGTAATCTTGAAGGATCAAAGTGAAAATCCATGAAAATGTGAAACGTGCCGTAAGGAAGGAACGCTTCAAATTTTTTTTCACATGTTTTCACGCCCCAAATTACGAACGCATACCTGAATTTTCCACTGAAACCAGGCCAAACTCACAATGCGAATATTTATATTAAATAATACCCTGCTCCAGAAAATAATAATGAATGAATCATCTCCTTGAAACAACGTATCTTTATTTTATTCAAAATAATAATGAATGAATCATCTCCTTGAAACAACGTATCTTTATTTTACACTGAATATTTTGAGTATGCATAGCGATTTGGATATTTTTACCGCTTCCACGCTATTTACAAACTTTTAAACAATCAAAAATTCTTGAAATGGACTTGTATAATCAACAAAGTCGACATTCAGGTTGTCAGGAGCTTTTGAATTAGTACTAAATCTTATACAAAGTCGGAGCGAATGTCAAGCAACGCTTCCTACATCTTTCAAGTATTCACGGAACTTATTTAATTCGTTTTAAGCGCAGTTTAAACTCGTTGAAAGGGAATTAAGTTTAATTTTTAGATCATCTCACTAATTAATTAAAATTGCCGATTTGATAAATAATACATTAAATGTTACGTCAGCGCCGCAAATGAATAAAAATGAGTTTGAATCCCGCTCTGATTATTTATAGAATATTATATTGGTATAAGTAAAAAAGTATCCCCTTTATACTGTGTACATGTGTTAATTCAATACTGAAATGTTGAAAAGACGCATTTTTTTCATTATATTGATTGGCTATATAGGTTTGTTTTAAAATATGGGGTTACCCCTGGACAAAACTACAAAATTCCACCAAAACTTTCTTTGAGAAAATATAAATTCATATTCCAACAATCCATTTGTTGAATTTTATAATTTTCAATTCATTTATATTTTTGACCATGAATACATTAAAGTGTTTCTAGTCTAACTACACCAGAACTTCGTGAGTGCATTTGACAGGTTATAGCTTTATTAAATAATTTTAGCAAACTTGGTACATATACTGAGATTTATATTAAATTTATATTAAAACATTACTTATATTTAAAAAAATCCCGCCAGACTCGTAAATGAGTTAAAACATAAATAATAATCGCACATTGAAAATATAAAATATATTAAATGTAGTAAACGATTATTTTAATATTTGTGGAAATTCACAATTATACTTGTGGATTTTGTTGAACGTAAACATGACTAAATATAATAAAATATCAGGCGTTTTAAGAAGATTACATACAGGTATTAACATTACTACATTAAATTAATTTGCTAATATTTCAGTCCAGTTATTAGTACCTCGTTAACCTTTACTAAATACATAATTTTATTGTTCCTTTCTAGAAAATTATAAAATTTTATTTGAACGTTTAATATATAGTAGATGAACAAACTTGTCTGGTATAAAAATATTTTATTGAAACGTTATAAAAATGTCATTGCATTGTAGTTATGACAGATGGGTCAAATTCAGAGCCTGAAAATCCCCATTTTTTCACACACCGCCACTTTTAATCGCTTGGTTTTTATTTATTAATAATTTATTGCCGTAGATCTTTGTCTATTTTTCAACACTTTTTAAACAAACGATCATTCACATATAAGTACTTAAAAAACATGATATTTTTTATTAGACTCGTAAAGGTGGAATGACGAGCTGCATTTAAATTACATTTTCATCCCCCAAACCCTGACTTTTTCTGTTTTATGTGAAATATTAATTGATTATACGCTCTAAAAATATTTTAGTTGTAATTTGTATAAATTTATTTTTATTTAATACATTACAAACTCAGTTCATCGACTGGGCTGCTATGATATATAGGAAATCAGAGTAAATCTGTATTGACATAATTGATTGCGATTTTATTAATATTTTCAATATTATCTCAGTCAAAATAACGGATTGAATTGTTTGCATTTTTATTTGGGGTCCCAAAATGTCTAAAACGTAAAATAAAATTCTTCTTTTAATGTGGTCTTTCAAATCACTCGTCTCTTTAGTATTAAATTAATATACATAATATGCCCTATAATTAACACTAAATAAACGATTAATATCCTGGCTTTAATATTAATTAAAGGCCTTATTACATATTCAAATAATTTAACTAAGCGTGTATGCTGTGTCTGATAAAGAGAAGAGTAATTATACATTTTCGTTTCAAGTAAAATAAACTCCGGCACTATTTTAATGCTAAATTATTGTTTCATTAATAAACGCTTTGAGATAACATATATATTGTAGCATTTGTTAAAATTATATACCCGAAAAACAATACATAATAACTCTAAATATAACATTTAATACTAATTCTAGTCACGGTGCTTGTTTGTCGGAGGTGAAAAAAAAAGGATGAAAGGGTGGGATTAGTTTAGTCTGTTCGTTGTTGAATAAAAATATGAGTGTGGATATTTATTCGCAGTTCGTCAGTGCAAAAAGTTAAATCTTATTTAATTTATGTTAATGGAGGCTTAAATATTCAGCCGAGCGCATAATCTGCGATTTTGAATTGTCTGTGCCTTTCAGACTTTAGCCTTCTTTATGGAGATTTCATGCAAAAAAGGAACCTCCGAATTTATATTCCACACTTTTTTTTGATACTGTATTACACATAGTACTGTCAATATTTAAATAAAATTAGGTTAACTATTGTTTTCGAAATTTGTTGGTAGTATGAATCGTTTATTTGTTCTATATAAGTCATAAGCAAACCAAGATTAAGTGGGTGTAATGAAGTGCTTTCGAGCTCCGCAACGATTTTCTTTATTATAAAATTTTTGTATTATTTTATTTTAACTCTCTGATATTTACATAAAACAATATATGATATACATCTTCACTTATCATTTATCATACATCAATTATTATATTCATGGAACAAACTATACAGTTGAATGAAAATTTAAAAAATAGTAATTGTATTTTATTAATATTATTATGTTTTAAGATTGTCCTGTTAATATTCGAAAATTAAATTAGAATAATAATACTCATTGTATGTATAATCTTTATTAGTTAAATATGTATTTCATATTGAGAAATAAAAAAGCGCAAATCGCCGCTTAATTTATTTATCCAATGAAAAGGGGATACTTTTTGTACTGCTTTTATTTTTAATTTATGAAGACATTTACATTTTTAACCTTATTTTTACAAAAATTATGTTGTATTTGCATTTAGGTTTACAATTCATATTTTTATCGTCAAAATATTTGATTGTTAGTTTCCGGATTTTTCAAAGGATTTGATCAGGTTTTACTTTAAGGAGGGAGTTTTCACCGAACGGAAGCTTTCTTCTCTCTCTATTTTCCTTTTAAAGAAAATCCAATCTTGGTGCTGGGAAATAGACTGATTTAATTTCACTTACAAGTTGGCTAACCTCCAGTAAAACCGCACAAAATTTAGATAAAAAATACAATTTTACCGGATGGAAAAAATTCCCGCACATTTACTGCTTACATTATGAAAATTGAAATGGATTCACTCATTTCAATGAAATATATTTAACAATGGTTGTAATTGTGTTTTTGAATATTTTAGGAATTGTATACATACATACTTCCTTAGGACTTGATTAAAGTCGTAATCCTGCAGCTATTCATGGGATATTAGCTATTAATCCCAAGCATAAAGGCTTTTACCAACCTTAGGTCTGTCTCCATTACATTCAATTACCAAATGTGAATAAGGAACACTCAAAGGGGATGTTCATTAAAATCTACCCTGCTTTTCTTAAAAAAATATGGATTCGATCATTTAAATCAAAGTATTTTTAGTGTGATTTAAATCCATTTAGTGAATTAACGCGCTACGACAAATCGTAGCGCCTCGTCGGTCGTAGCCTTAATTGATCACTGTTATAATAACCTCTAGCATTTTCACAAAACATTAATGAATTGGATAAGATTATCACAAAAGGATTATCGAACATAGGCATTAAATTTCAATGTTTCCATTATGTTATAATTTTCAATCGTAGCTAATTCGCAATAAGGTCGATCGATTGGGAGCAGAAAGGCTTTATTAAGCTTCTTTATCAAAGGTATTATTATAACAATATGATGATGGTTGTTGTTGGCCACTTACACAACAGATTCTGTTTAATCCTTCGCGGATTTACTAAAAGATTATCAATTACCACCAAACAACTTCGATTCAATATCAGCTTATTAAAAATATAGTGGTTGAATATATTCTAACTATGATAATATTGTTAAAGAGAGTAGTTTCCAACTGGTATCATATGGTAAAGATAGTCCGGTGTTAAGTTTTCTTCTAGTATTTTCACTTGGTTGCTGGCATCTGCTTTACCCAACTTTTAAATTTTGAATCTGTGCATACTTCACTTCAAAAACTATGAGCGACTGCTACTGAAAAATAAATTCCCAGTCTGCAGTCTCTGGAAAACTTCCACTGCTGGTTTTCACATTTCCTCACACATAATATTCAAGGGGTGAAAATTCATAACAAAAATTGAGAGCGATTGCTTAAATTTCTTTTGTGAAATACGTAGTTTATTCTTTTATTTTAATGTTTTGAATAAGCTCAATTAAAGCATATTGTATTCAGTAAAGCATAAGTACAACATTTATTGTTTGGAATATGAGACCGCGACCTTTTATTTTGCTGCGTAGGTTTATCTAACGAACAGTAATAATAATTCATTAGAGCTTATTAATTAAATTTCATATTACAACATTGAATTTATTGTACCATTTTTAAATGCTTCAATCAAACTAATTTAGAGTCTTTTAGGGGGTGGTAAGGTATTGCAAAAATAAGTGGAAAAAAAATTTATTTAACAATATAGATATTTTTAATTCAAAATAATTAAACATATTTCGTGCTTTTGAAATCGAGTTTGGGCCGCCATCTTGGAATCAGTCCTTTCTGTTAAGTATGCATTAGTGGCTGTACATTAGGAACTAAGCAATTATTTTAATTAATAAAAAAAGGATATATTTTTACATATTTATTCATTTAATATTGTTTTTTTTTTACTTATTCTTGCATTAAGTCCACCCTGTATATAGAAATCATTAATATTTACTTAAAATAGAATATATTATCATTTCTGACCCCATTGCCTCATTTTTCAATAAATATTTAAAAAAAACAGATTAATTATAAATTCTAAAAACGAAAACGATATTTGATTACAACAAACTGCAATGAAGTTAATTAAATAAAATTTTATTATTAAATCGTTTGAGATCAAGTGAAATATTTTTTATGTTGTTAAATAATTTATTTAATATCGTGTAATACAAATGTTTTGACTTTTTACAAATAATATTGAGTATCAATAGATGCAATAAAATATATTCAAATTGTGTGAAAAATTATTATATTATCCACAGTCATAAAACATTCGATTTGCTCCAAAATTTAATCCATAACAAACTTCTAATTATACGATTCTATTAGGTTAGCTTGATCATTAAATATTAATAAAGATAAAAGTTTTCATAGCACGTAAAATCGCTGTACGATAATAAATACATAAATATTTAACGAACTCAAATGTTCACCAACACCCTAACAAATAATTGAAGTCATCTTCACGGATTTCCGTCGTTTTGCTTGGTTTATTAATTTAACTGTGATGATTTGTAGTCTTGAAATGTAGATTAGTATGTTTTTTAGGCATTGTTTGTGTATGATATTTGTATAGATATGGGATGTAATAATAATGTAAAGGAGCGACCACAGAGAGTCCAGAACGGACGTTATCCTGTGAAACATTGCCTCTAATTTGCATACAAATGCAATGCTTGTACTTAGTACAAGTCCCCCTTACATAATTAATCAATTCGTTTATTTTTTATTTAGCCCCTTTTACAAACAAAACATAATTAACGACTTTTTGCCGTGTACTTGTAGAGAAAATTTATATCTCCATATAAATAAATTTGCTCTACCGGTTAGTAATTTTCACAACACTACGTTTTTTATACATTTATACACGGGTTAGTAACACATAAATGTATCTAAAAAGTCATAGTCATAAAAATATACAGGGTGGACTTAAAATAACTGAGAATATTTGACGCGGTGGTAGGGTATCGCAAATATTATATCAGCGAAATTTTTTTTTTACTATTAATTAATAACATTAATTTCGTATAACAGACAAAATAAACAAGTGACATTCACTACTAAGTACTTCACAGGAACAACTGATTCCAATATGGTTGTCCAAACTCGATTCCACCACTATTATTTTAATTTTTAAAAATAATTAAAATATTTAATATATTTTTTCAATAGTCTACCACCTCTTGAAATATTCTCAGTTATTTCAAGTCCATCCTGTATAGTAAAAACTAATGTGGCTTATTAAAAATGAATAAAATGTACCAAAATATTTATTATATTACAGTAAAAAAACATTAATATAAGTTGTCAATTTGTAGATACGTTTATATGTTACCAATACATCTATATAAAAGATATTTATGTAAAAAATAAAATTTATATAATATATAATGACGATTTGTAAGACAAATGTAGGTATACTTTAATTTATTTTAAAAAACATCTGCTATTTTAACTTTAAAATATACGATAAATTATTAAAATACATAAATTGTTTGTTTAGAATTTCTTCAAATAAAAATGTTCAATCCACTTTTATTTTAAATATAATAATTTGTATAGAGCGCATTATTGAAATTATTACCGTTCCCCATAAAACCATTATTATACAGGGTGGATTTGAAATCATTGAGAATATTTTATGGGGTGGTAGAGTTTCACAAGAATATTTTTTTAATATTATTAATTAAAAATATCAATAGTGCTTTTGAAATCAAATTTTGGGCCACCATATTGGAATCAGCTTTTTGTGTGAAGATGTGATCGTAATTAATATTATTTTTTAAATCATAAAAAACCATATTTTTTCAATAAAATAGTTAATGTCCCCTTATACATATATTCTCATTTATTTCAATTTCACCCTGTGTAATTCAATATTATCAGAAAATTGTTAAAATTAGACATTTATATAAGGAAACGTATATGACCCACTATTGTAATAAAATAATGTAAGCTTTGATTAAGGAATTTCTGATTAAAGTGGTTGTATATATATCTTAATACTCGATGTTAATAGAATGTAATATGTTGGCTTATAAGGGGATCTGATGGGGTTTAAATGGGGTAGTTTATGTTAGAGTATGTGGTTGGTAATATCAGGATATGTCAGATCAGCACCAAGTCTGTCCATCCTGACATCAGCACGTTCACAACTTCACTGACCGACCTTTCCATTTATATATATACTTTATTCTACAACTATTCTAAAACCATGATAATTAACTTATTTATTGTATGAGGTACATTTTAAATAAATCAGCAATATAACTTCAGTTGCACAAGACATACTATATTGAAATTAACGCACCTTTTACTACACTTATTTTTAAAGGATGGTTGTAAGATTAATTTTCGCTGTTAATATATGGAATTTTTATAAAGTATATAAGTGAATGATGAAGGCAGAGAAATAATATTATTATTTTTTTATTTTGAACTTTTGTTTTTATGAACTGATTCAATAAATATTATAAAAAACCTTATCAATATCTTCTGTTGACAGTTTTGAATGATAAATTTGTACTGTTAAAAGTCAAAATTGAAGGTGTTTGGGTTCACTTATAGTTTCTTGTTAACACTAGCGTAATAGCTCAGGGGATAAGACGTGTGGCTACAAATACTGTGGTCATGGGTTCAAATCCCGCTCAAGTCAAAATTTTCCAAATGGTTATTACGACTGAGAGATCGGGAATAATATTAATAAAATCCCGATCGACTGTCTCAATCCAAGTTTACTCTAATTTCCTGTATTGTAAGGTAAATACTGATTATTAAGTCGGTGACCTGTGTAACTAGTAATAGTTAAGATCACCGACAGAAAATTAACACGTTGTTGTGTCTAAAAAATCCCCTAAAAAAAAGATTCTCGGGGCGTAAAATAAATAAATAGATACATTATTAAATTTACAAATATTTAACAATGTACTAGTCATATTATTTAATATCTCAACTAAAATAGAAATACAAAAATACTGTTTTCCAATTATGAATGGAAAATATTTCTAGTTAAATGGCAGTATCTTAAAAGAATATGTATCTTAACCTAATCAAAAGTCAATAATGTTTTTTACATTATTATTTTATGTTTTTAAATCCCATTTTCGTCGTTTTTTTTCAAAATATGTTTAGTCTTCTTGTCTCCTTTATTTACAAATGAAAGTCAATATAAATAATCTGGAGAGTGGATCATATTTTATCTCATATTTCGTTTTAATGAAAAACGTTTGATAGACAAAGCTTACATGTTATGGTGGATTCGATCAAGGAGTTTTAAATACTAAATAATTCTAGTCACATGTTCAAGATAGGAAACATGATATATCTGTATATTCTCAAAGTATCAGCTATCTTATAGTTATTATACAAGATAGATAGCATGCTAGTTTGAGGATCATATTGTGGAATGGGTCATGAAAGTGGTACTAACCTTCCACTGAGCTATTTTGCAGGATCCCCTTACATTTTGTAATACTGAACTAGAACAACCTTTACTTTAATCATTGTATAAAATATTTTTTAAATTAATAAGCATATTGAAAATGTATTTGGGGAAATATTATTTCGGTAGCGGCAAGTTTTATTCAACATGATTAATGGCAACTCCATCGATATTTCACACATTTCGAGATAATAGTAAATATATTTATTTATACGCTCCAAGTTATTGTGCAAATATACATTCTCCTGGGAATTATATTACATAATAATATTAACCAGAGTTCGATATATCATAGTATTTAACCCAATTAACCGTTATTTATTACCATTATATTACAATACATAAAAATAAAAAAGATTTTATAATAAAATAAACAAATTATAAGATGATAGTATTCTTCATTCAACTACCTTTTTTATAACTCCTCTAAATAGGCTGCAATGAATTAAATAGGCGCACCTGGGTAAACTCTTTCCCACCAATTCTGCCATCTAGAGGGCTTGTTTAGGAGCGACCTTATATAACATATTAAATTATTGGTTTCTACACCTTACTTTATTTTATTTTATATACATTCTATCTGTACATTTTATACATACATTTCTATATAATAATACTATTATTAATTTTTATATACTTTTCATGTTTGTTTTAAACCTTTTTGATTATTATTATTTTTATCTTGTTTGTAAAAAAGCTCTTATGAGCGTTTATATGCAAATAAATAATTCATAATAATGTTAAATTGAAAATTGAAAAATGTTTTTTAATTAATGCGTGTTAAAAATAATGGTTATTTTTAGGTGTGACTCTTTCTAAATTTCATTTAATTTAAATTTTATCCAACGAATATATTTTTTAATTTATGTTTTTAAAATTGCTTTATATGATATTTGAGATGAAAATTGATTTTAATACTATTTCTACTGAAAAATTATTATTATACATGAGTTATTATTACTTATTGAATTCATTATATTCGTTGTTAATCAAGCCATAATCCTATAATAGCTGATTCGGGATAGACTACTTGATATTTATGAAGTAATCGGCTTATTTTTTTAAGAAATAAGAAATAAATCGGCTCAGATTCTCAATATGGCGTATTAATTTGAATGACATTGTAATTGAAAATCAATTTTACCCTGACACCAAATGTATTGTTATAAATGGAGAGTAAACGATATATAATTCATCTTTGTCATCGAGTCGTGCTGGGTTTGTGTATCTTTATACAGTATTAAATAATATGTAGTTTAATGGAATATTGTCGAGTGTATGGGATACAATAAATCGAAAGACAGGATGATTAATCTGATAATTTGGATGCAGAGAGACGAAGGACGTTTGCCGCAAATTCTCCATTAAAGTGATTAATTCAATGGGTATTGTGTGTTGAAAATGCCAGATGTGTTCACCCTTTATAGAACACATATTGAGATTTCATAATATAAAGGTATAATTGCGGATATATACAATATAATTAGAACTTACATCTTATATCGCCTACTAAATTTATCATTTACCTCATCAAATAATAATAAATAAATCACTTAACCTAATAAGTCATAGTAGGAAAGAAATCCCTGGAACTCAGTATTTACACCTAATCACATATTATTAAACAATACGGTTTTAAATTTAACTGCTATTTAAATAAGAGAAACTATGGATTTTTCAATACAAATAAAATTCAAAACAATATTTTTATTTAATGAATTTTAATGGATAAAGCGTGAATTCGAAAACCTGTATAAACAAAGTGTCTATTAAAACCACTTTACTTTGTTTTTAGTTCTTTGACCAATTTAATTATTGGTGGAATACTAGAATTTCATATAAATATCAAGGTTGAAAATTAAGTAACTTTCACTAAAAAATTATTTAATTAAAAAAGTCTGAGAGCTTTTGTTCTACATTGTCAGAGACCTAATTATTTACCAAATATTCAAATAAATTATTACATATATGACCACATTGTTCATTTATTATATTTAATGTTCTGTTGGTAAACGGTTTATAAGTTAGAGTTATTTTAATTTTATTTATTTATTAATGTAAATATATACGTTCTGGGGTCCTTTTTTTTTACAAATTATGGCTTTTAGACACTACAAGTGTTAATTCACTGTTAATAATTACCTTAGTATTTAGCTTACAATCTATGAAATCAGAGTTAACCTGAATCAAGACATATTAATAATACATCAGGATTTTCTTTATATTATTCCCGGTCTCCCAGTCGTAATAACGAAATTTTTATTTGAATCCATGAGCACAATATTTGTAGTTAAGCTTCTTATCCTCTTAGCTATAACTTTGGTATATATATTATATTCAACATCAGCTTAATATATTAAATAATACATATAGCCTTTTAAACACAAGAGTTTAAAGTGTTTTATTTGCGAAACACATTAGTAACAGACGGTGTCGGTTTAAGTAAACTTTAACCACTAAACCTCTCTCTGACATTTTGTAACAGATCCAGACACCGAGTAAAACTGTTGAACTAGAAACTCTACTATTATTAAATTAAAATATATTTTTCCACTTGTTTGTTTAGGGTTTCTTATAAGAACATTATGCTAACATAGAAAGCCTCGGATTAGAGCTACACCGTGTCAACATTCAAGTGTTTGTTCAACTAATAAGTCAACTAACAGTAAACGCTTCCAAGTGGTCTTATCCCCTTAAGTGAATTAGCATTGTTGTGTAGAAGCCCTTCAAGAATCAAAACTTAAGGAGTAAGCCTATCGATAATGTAAGCCGATAGTTAATACAATTGTGGCGTGTACTACTACAATACAATTATTTAAATATTTATTTACAGTTAAAAAGATGAAAGAGGAATAATCTACTCAAACGTAAGATTATTGTGTCCTGTTCAAAGGCAATGGATACACGATGATAAAAAACCGATACAAATTTATCCCTTGTATGAGAGAGGGATTCAGTATTTTGTGGGAAATAATAGCTTTGTGAAATAATCTAAAGGGCAAAGGTGAATATATCATAATTTTAATATTAAAATAAATGTAAGAGCGAAGCTAACCTGAATATTTTTATATTTATTAAATCCCCATTTCACGTTTAAATATAATGCTTTTTACCACAGCTTAAAAGGTTTTCTTTTAGCTGAAAAATATTACTAGTCTCTTAATATATATTTTCGGCAAGGAAGATTTTATTTCTATTAAAAAAACTGAACGAATGTCTACTGAGAACGTCTAATCAAAAATATTTTTCTCTTTTGATGTATAATTATGTACAAAGATTTCCACGAAATATTTTATATATATATATATATATATATATATATATATATATATATATATATATATATATATATATATTTCTAATTCTATATTCTAATTCTATATTCTTTGCACTAAGTTTTATTTGAATCTCTAGTCATGGTTTTCCCGAATGTGCTTTTTAAGTATACCTATGCTTGCAAATATTTAAAAAATATGCTATCAAAATGTATAGGAAATAATCTTATTTTAATGGCAGCTTCTTATATATAATACATTAAAATAATTGTCACAGATACTGACCCTTGTGAGGCTTATCATTATATTAAAAGTGTATATTATTTTAGACAAGTAACAAAATACGGTTAAACATTTATGAAGTTGCCATATTATAAACGTATCGATTTTGTATGATATCAAAATTGTCCATGATATTTCCGTATAAAATAATACCTCCCATATTCAGCCGCTACATGAATAAAAATATTACACAAAAATAAAAACAGAATGCTCAAGTCCCAAAATGGAGTTCGAACAAAACGTTGCGGCTTAATCAAATCAAATTCACCCCGCGTCCAATTTCAACATCGCCGAAAGGAACATTTTACACACAAAAAAGTACACACTACACTGAATATTTTACCAAGATATTTTGCAGACCCTAATGAAATAAGAAGACGAGCTCTTTTACAGAGATATGAGGAAATATCGGAATCTGTTCACAATATTTTGAGTACGTCTTTTTATTTTTTGGTAAGATAATATTAGCATAACTGTAGTAAAACATATGTATAATAACAAACAGACTCGTTACTTATTCTTTAATTTTACGTGGAATAATTTATTTTATTTTACATGATTTATAAAAGCGTAATACAATTATTTTTCTTTCTGAAAGATTAAAAATAGTGCTGTGCATTGGAACCTCGAAATAACGAAGTATTTTCATTCCACTTAAAAATAGGTATACTAAGGTCAGTAAAAGAATCCACTACAGATTCTACTAAATGTAAATTTAATTCTTATATTAATGATTATCACATGATGCAACAAGTTATATTAAATCAATGATACATTAAAGAAAAAAAAAGTGTGGTTTGTTCAAATTTCTTTTCCTTGTGTAGATTATTTTTATTCAAATAAAAGATTATTTAATATCGGTCAATAATTTTGCAAATTTTGTCCGCATAAATATTTGTAGTATTAACAGGGAAATTGTTAATGAAAATACTACTCAGAATAAATGCTCAGAGAGTCCTTATAAATTTATAAATTTTAATTTTTTAGATCATATATGATTTTTTTTAATCAGTCACTCGTTTAAGATAAATAATT
Source organism: Agraylea sexmaculata (assembly GCA_022606485.1). Classification (NCBI taxonomy): domain Eukaryota; kingdom Metazoa; phylum Arthropoda; class Insecta; order Trichoptera; family Hydroptilidae; genus Agraylea; species Agraylea sexmaculata. The sequence continues at coordinate 4,097 of JAGTTH010001292.1, read as the reverse complement.
ATACGGCCATAAAATATACTTTGCGGAAATAATTTATAGTTTGGTGAAGTTCGAAAAGAATCAATTTATATTCGTAAGTAGTAAATTGTCGGATGGGGGATGAATTCTTCGTCGGTTTTGTATAGAGTTGTGAACCGTTTTGAGGCAAAACAAAGTTTTTGTTCGCTTACACGATAAATCTTTTAGGGGCGTGAATATTTTTTCATCGGCCCGAGTTTTTTTGTTTTTTATTCAGCCACTCACTGGTTGAACTTTTCCACAATTTAACAAGAATATCAAATTAGTACACGGCTTGCCAACCTTTAGGGAGATGACTTATTTTGAATTTAAATTAGTAGCTTTTTCAATTGTAATTAAAAGTATACATACAATGTGTTCATTACGAAAGCCACACGATTTCACGTAACTATAGGCCCTCTTTGAAGTTTAAATATTCAATAGGTATTTAAATAAGTCGATTAACGGAAGTCGAATGCTTTAATAAACCTATTAATGAAACGCAAAATAATATTTTTTTTATTAAGTTTTACTACTGTTGCTAATAATAAATTTATTTATGTGATTTTTACTTATGGTTTTAATGGATTTATCGACAACTTAATCCCAAGACGTGATAACTCCAGCTTATTAAATTATGCAGGAGCAAAATAAAAGTCTTTCATTATCCCTTAAATACATTATCTACATGCTTTTTTAAATATTTAGTTGTAGCGTTGTATACAGTGTTTTCGTAATGTAGTAAATTTTTTTTTTAAAGTGGAGTTATTGAATTTGCAATTTAAGCGATCAATATTTCGCTTGGTGTCTAATTTTCACGATAAATTCCCCAAGAGTAATAATCATGTATAATGGTAATTTAATAAAATATATACCTATTACAATTTATTAATTAAATTTGAATTTAAAATTTTTCTAATATAATACAAAACATCTTATGAATTAGACTTAGGTGTACAGAATATATAAATCTTTTTACCCATATTAAATCTTTTTACCCAAATTTACTCTGTTCTCGTGGATTTTAAAATGAATACTGAGGCGATTATCAAATCAATAAAAATATTTATTTGTTAATTTAAGAATATTGAAGTTTCGTCTTGGTATTTGCGATCTGTGTATTATTTTGAGATGTCTTAATTTTCATTTTGTTTTGTAAACTGTTTCAAAATATCCATTAAAAATTTTCAATAGATTTTCTAGTTTGTTTAGTGGTAGGTATTTTCAATATTATCACAATACAAAGCGTATACCAACGAAAAGTATTGAAATTATTACCATTGGTTATTTTTTGATTATTTCAATGTACAAAAGAGTAGAAATTGTCAAGCATAGTAGATATTCTTATCATACACTTATTAGAAATAATTTTCGTACTGATGTGGTAGTTTTCAGTAACAAGCGTCCTGGTCGCAAGTTGTATGTTAATAGTGTAGTGGTTAGGTGGTAGTGTAGTGGTAGTGGAGTCTGTTCCCGTGGGTCTGCGGCCAAGTAGGGGTGCATAGTTCAGGAGGCCATGTTCTACTACTAATATATGCATGTCTATACATTCACACAAAGTACAATAAAAATTGCTTCATCGTTGTCGTTCAGCCCTCCATTGTGTACACTCGCTTACTATATTGCATGGGAATCTCAAACTGTGTCAAATACAACAAAATAATCTGTTTTTTATAATAATAACTATGGAGATATCGACTGCTCCAGCGTATAATATCGTAAGTGCAAAAAAAAACCTGTGTGCTCTTAAGTCTTTATGGAACTGAGCCACATATTCAATCTGGTAACACTGCCTGTCACGTGTCACTCGGCTTAATTATCATTTATAACATATAACGATTTACGATTGAAAACCTTCTATTGACATAGACATGAAATGTGTTATAGATAATATATGAATCTACATTAGTTGCTGGTCAAATAGGACTATTTTACTATTTCGAAAAAGTCCCAATCAATAGGTTAAATAATGATTGAAAATCAATATTTTTTGACGTTTCATACATACAAATGTGGCTCAGTTTCATAAATACTTAAGAGAACACAGATTTTTTTTGCACTTACGATATTATACGCTGGAGCAATTAACGTCGTTTTACGGCATTTTCTAATAACATATTTGCATTTTTGAATATTTATTTATTGAAGGCACCAAATATATTATTTTAATTGAATGCACCAACCGGCGTAAATTAAAAGTTTATGTGTACATTAAGATTCAAGATGTCATACTTCGAAGTTTGATTCAAAATAAGGATAATAACTATCCGATGAACTTACATCTATTGAAATGTCATGTGTATTGTTTTACATATTGAAACGTGGTAATTATTACAACATGCGCATATTATTCATATACTTCACACATATGCGGGCTGTGGCTACCTGCAACATTGTAGTCCCTAAAATCCGACACTCAAGAGGAACAACATTTTTCCTATGACAAATCCGAATTAATCATGTAAATTATTTACATATTATTTATCCTTGAATATAATAGAAACATTAATGATGCACTTTTCCATATTGGTATTATGTTATTAGAAAAATCGACAAGTGACAGATAAACAGTACGAGCGGCAAAAACCAACGCCCCAAACACCTGTCGTACGAAACCTTTGGTGACAAATTTATCTTTATCTCTTCTTTTTTTGAAGTATTATTTCCACCTCTATGTATATAAGATAATTGTGTCTCTCGGTCTCGAATATTCTTCCTATTTTGCCTTACTACAATTTTTAGACTCATGTTAAATTTAACTTATCTCTGAATTATGCAATCGGTTTAGTGGTGAAATATCTTGAAAGATTTGTGGCAGGTCGTGTCCAGTAATACCTGCAAATGACAATGAAAGCTCTTCCATTGTTGTACAGTATAATCGAATGAATAATATTCAGCCATTGGATTCAAACTGAATATTTAGTGGTATGAAACAGTGACGTGGTTTTGAGATAAACAAAATTAAAATAGATTGAGAATTTGTGCAGCTTGTGGCACAGTTATGTATTCCTCTGTTTAAAAATATATCAAATATTACTCAAAATAATGTAAATTCTAAAATTGCTAAATATGTATATATTAAGAGGACAATGCAGTGGTGTTTATTTTATGGGTGGTTTATACGAGGAATAGCTTCTATGCAAACTTCCGTTGTCCGCTCGTATTATGCAATGTCACTCTACTGTAAATTGCCAGCTCTTCTTTTATAATCAACATGAAATATTCTTTTAAGTATGTCTCTAAGAGCATTTATCACGTGAGTTGTTTAAATTTATTAGAAGACACTGTATTATACTATTGTTGTGAATATACGAGTATTCAAATCCAACAATCCAACGAACAAATTTTTATAATTCATATTCAAATGGTAAATTATTTAAATGATTGAAGCTAGTCTATTGAAAAATGCATCTCATCGATAAGAGATGAGATTTGAAATTTCCAAGTGCGGACGCAATCGACCGGAATGAATTACAGACAGTGCATTGAGAGGAAGACATACTACGGCGTAGCATCTAGTATTGCTACGCCCGCCGTAGTTCCACACTTATTACCAACAACTACTACATTCTCCTACAAAAGATGCCTTTTAAAACGATCCAGACGGATTTAATTACTTGCCGGGAGAACTACTCAAATATGCGGAATACGTTGCTAAATTGTATTTGGTATTCGCCTCATTTGACGCCAATTCCGCTTACGTCAACATCAGTTAAATATAAACATTGAGGAATGCATTTTACTACTCTTTTAGATTAGGGGGAAAAATCGATTTGCATGCAGAGTAAAAAATATTTATCATTGTATGTACATTCAAAATGGATTGTTTGCGCCAATTTAACATTTTGCAAACTGATTCTATACTATCAATTATATTCTTTTTTTTTGTACAATCAAAACTATACAAAAATCCTAGTCGGTTTTTTATCAATATTGTCATACACTTATTTATTATGTTTATTTATTTTTAGGCCAATACCTGAATATAAATCATATTTTTATATTAATACTAAATTCTATTTCAGTATTGATTTAAAATAATATTTAACTGAAAAATCGGCAATCATTTGACCGAACGAGTACAAAATATGAGATTTTAA
>JAGTTH010001291.1:0-43690 GCA_022606485.1 Agraylea sexmaculata | reverse complement strand
AAACTGACGACATGTTTTCATCGTCATCATCAAACTGTTGAGGAATGTCTAAACGGTAAATGAGGTCACCTATCCCAAAGCTTCCCTAGGCTGAGCATAATTGGATTGTAATAAAAAAAATATGAAAGTCTTGTGATTGAAGAGTGTGGTTAAGAAAGTCAAGCAACGGTCTTCCAGATCATAATAATAATAGTATTAGTTCTGCGGCTAAAACGCCCATAACGGTTCAAAACCAATAAAACAATTCTACGTATGTAATTGGAATCTCCGTGGCTTTATTCTTATCCAACGGAATTTGAATAGTAATTATCAAAACAAAAAAAAGACGGTTATTGTATTTGATCTTTTCATCAAAAAACGGCACTTGAATTCAACAACATGACTTGAATGAATATATTTTTTACAGAATTTGATTTATAATCCAATAATATTTTGTATAATAATTATTTTATTATTAATATATATGATAAATAATAGTTATATAAGATTATGATATGATTAGGTGCCCAACTAATTTTAAATAAACTAAATAATTTCTAGGACATTACCTGTTGAATGGTATGGGAATTTTCAAAAACTAAACTTTGCGATGATATTTCAAGTTCTTGGCCAACTCCTCTAATCATCACAACCACATCTGGTCTTTTTTATAAATATTTATATTAGAAAGAGACCAATTACAATGGCCACATACGATAGACTGATTTATTACGACGTCTGCCGAAATGAACTGCAGATATGTATTAGGGCTGTGTATGATTTTCTATCTATCTATTTTTTTAAATGAATACTTATAGTAATTTTCGGCATCAAGTGATAATAAAAATCCCGATTAACAGTTTATAACTAGGATTAATTTGTTTATAATTCATAAAAAGTGAACTCCTGGCTCTCGCTACAAATTTTCAATCGAATATTTTTATTAAATTACACTGTTTTATTTGTTTTTTTTGGATCAATCATAATCATTACATAACTATTTAATAAACTAATTTTATTGCTTTACTTTGTTTAAAAAAATAGGAATCTTTTTTAAATATATTGATAGATCATAAGTAAGACTAGAAGGGATAAAATACTGCGTTCTTTACTTAATACTTTATTTTTCACCAACTACTTATTCACGTACAAATTTCAAATGTATGATATAACTTTATTTTTCACCATTCATCAATATTAAAAAAAAATGTATTAGAGTGTAAAAAATGTAATTTCACGTCCCACTAAACGTCTTGCATAGTTCAGGCACTAAATATTCGCAAAAACGATTCATTAGCATGATCCAACAAAGAGAATACTTTCATCATTTAAATAAACTTCAAATTCCGAGACAACGTAAGAATAGAATATTTGAAATGATGCACGTGAAACTAATTGTAGAGAAATGATTTTTAAATATAATATTTAATAAATTATTCATCCCTTAAGTGACCTGGCGTCCGACCTTTTGAGTGGAGTAGAAGCCTTAAAAGTTCGCTTCGTGTACATATATAATTTATACATTCAAAATGCGTGCAGGTTTCTCATATTACTAAATACTAAGTCGTGGACAACAAGCTGAAATATTAAATTTATAAAAAAATATATAATATCGGGCGAGAGTGAGTTGTGTAATGTTATTGGCAGTTTTTTTATTATTTATATGTAATGAGGGTTCTTTTAAAAAGTCAGCAGACAGGTGATGCAAAGCTATTAAAGATTCGCTTTCAACTCTTGTCTCTCTAAAACCAGTTATAAATCCATTCACCACATGGAGAATGTTTTGCAGTGCAGTATTATGGAAATTAGAAAGAGTTTTATTGTATAACACGTCTTGTTAATGGCTAATTCATATTTTTTATTGACTCATAAATTGGGCAGATTTTCACTGTGTGTTATGTGATTTTATTTATTTGAATTTTGTCTGTTTTACCATCAAAGTTATACAAAATTACCAATCACCGACTGTCTCAATATGTACAATTTTAATCCAGGACAAAGTTGACGATTGATCAGGATTTTATTAATATTATTCCCGATATTATAGCCGCAATAGCCATTTTATCTATTCTTCAATTCACATTTTCCACAATCGAGTATAAACTTTCGTTATGTATAAAATACTACAATTAATATATACATACTAGTTTACAGTATATTGTTATAAATTTTTTCAAATGTTAATATTTCAAATATTTTTTTTATCATTACAATAAAATCAAACAGAGACCGATTTATCTTTGTGACACAGTTGGTGTTAATCTTTTCGAGATAACACACGACATGTCAACATTTGCACATAATTGCACACACACACCTCGTACTTGATAAAGGATATTCTAAATAATTATTTAATTTTATAGGATAGCCGTAGAATGTTATCGGAATTCCATAGTACCTTATGTAAGTGCGTTTACAACGGTAGTTGACGCGCTAGGCTATTGACACCATAATGCAAATAAATACACGTACAAATAATAGTATCGATGTTAAAATAAATTGACGACTTCTGACTATCTGATATTTAAAAAAAATCACGGATAATCCAGCCTTGGATTTGCTAAAATCCGGCAACGAAAATGCATAATATGAGTAACGTGTATAAAAATCGATAACCAAATGAATTACATACTCATATACGTTAAAAATATATTTAAATCATATGGAAATAGAACCGGTTTAATATAACACCTTATTTGGAAATGAATATAAATATAGTATGTAAAAATTTGAGGCAACAATTATATAAACCACAAATACCAAAAAATATATTTTTACCTTGCTGCAAAACAGGCATTTTTTAATTACTTTCGTAAGGAATAAAGTTACACTGGCAGAATTATCGCACAGTCTAACTAATTTATATGGAGATAATAATACTGTTCATTATCTGATATTGAGATTTAATACATATACATAAACATTTTAAATAAAAATGAATACGTAATAATTTTCAGTATTAAATTAAAATACACTGAATTAAATAGTACACACCTGATGTGGGATTTTTTTCAGGATTATTTAAATTTAATACGCGTAAATTTAGTGTTGTCTGGATATATATTTATATACGCCTAGAAAGGTTTTTACAAGTTGAGTTTTTAAAACACAACAACGTATTAATTAATTGTCTGTTGGTGATCTTAACTATTACTAGTTACACAGGTCACCGACTTAATAATCAGTATTTAACTTACAATCTAGGAAATCAGAGTAAACCTGGATCAAGGCGATCGATCCGGATTTTGTTAGTATTATTCCCGATCTCCCAGTCGTAATAAACCATCAAATCAATTTTATTTATTTTTTGAATACGAGATTTGAACTTATTTTATAATCAATAGTTTTTTCAGTCTTAATTAATGCAGTGGGGATTTATTTTTTAATTTATTTACTAACCTTATTGAGAATAGCCGTGGCCAGGAGATCTTCATATGTCTTGGGATTGAAGTCTGGAAGTCTTCCTCTATTATCCCTGTGGAGTCCACTGTAATCAAGGAGTGCTGGAAGACGAAGAGCTTCTTCGATGACTCTTTGTACCAATTGTTGGAGTTTGGCCTGGGCATTGTTGATAGATTCACTATCAATCACTGGCAAATCTAATAAAATCAAATAGATAATTCATAAAATATATTGTTTAAATATGCGATCGATTATCGCCGTTATATTACACACAATTGATGATTAGATAATTATAAGTTAGAAAGGTACAAATTTATTATTAAAAGAGTAAAACTTACTGATTAAACCAAAACCCAAAGTGAAAGAAAGCGGCGTGCAAAATTAAAAATATCACGTAAATAAATATAAAAAAAACAGATCATTGCGATTGCAGTTGATTAAATTAAAAAAATTTAAATCCATAATACATAACTTCTTTTACCTATATAACAAATAAAAAGCAATCTATAAATCTTACCCCATATAACTTCGATCCAATAGAAGGTGACATACAGCAAAATGGATATTCCCAACCAAAATCCAATGACAACAGACAGAAGGTAATCCAACATATTTGGTGTTTTTAATATTATCAACTGTTTAATTCACAAATCATTTCCTTCAGTTAAAAATAGAACCGAATTGAAGGCTGGTGGATAACAAATTTAACTCTCAGTTTATCTATTGAGATTATATCTTTTTAAACCATATCTCTATAAGAATATTGCGACATTGAAATTTTCATACATACTTATACAATTTCATTATAAAAAATACTAGTTTTCCATTTGCGATTCATGAAAATTGCTTTGACTTTTATTCGCTCATAAAAAAATCAAGGCTTTAAAATATCCTACAACATCTTATCTCGGTTTTGCTTCAGTAAAACTATACCATTTATCCCTTATCGCAATTCGTATTCATGCTGAAATAATACAAAGCATGTGTCGATATTTTCTCATTAATTACGTGGTATTTTTTCACACGGTTTTGTAATTCATTGAGAAAAAAATAAATCGCGAGACCTGTAGCTCAATAAATATATATATATATATATATATATATATATATATATATATATATATATATATATATATATATATATATATATATATATATATATATATATATATATATATATATATATATATATATATATATATATATATATATATATATATATATATATATATATATATATATATATAACATTATACATATTAGATTTAAAAATAAGTCGAAAGTGTAACTGTCAAGGAAGTCTTCTTGGTAGTTTTTCCCAATTCTAAATTTTTATTAAATAGCAGTTAAAAAAACAACGTCTCCTGTCCAATATTTTTTTTAATCATTTATTGAAAAATATGCACTTCTGAGTTTCACTCTAACTCTCTGCGTATATGTAATGAGTCACTGATAAGAATATGTTTTTTTTTATTATTGTCTTAGGATATTCTTTTTTTAATATAATTGCCGTTAAAAATAGCTATATATTGGTCACTTTGTGTAAGTTCTATCCGAAGACTATAATTATGAACGGTGTCTTTTACTAACAGTAACTGAACATTCCACGTACATGCTACTAGGTTGTACGTGATTCTAAATAAAAAAAATCTCGTTTTAAAGATGTGTGATTAGACTTTATTCGAGGTTCTTGTGTGAATGTAATTGTTATATTTATTTGTATTAATAAATACCCGATAATCGCCCCCGTATTCACTTTATAATCAAAGGAATCATAAGTAACCCGTGGATTATGAAAGATAGACTTATAATCGGTGAGGTATTTTAAGATGACTTAAGTAAAAATCTTATGTGACGAATATTTTATTCAGATTAATAATATATTTATCACACAGAAAACTTGAAATAATCTCATATTAAATTATGTATAAGACACGTTATAGTTAGATATTTTTTTAAATATTTAAATGTATCGATTATAACCGTGATTCAACTGGGGCAATTTGAATGCAATTGAGAAGAAAACGAAAAAAAATCTGTACAACTGTAGTTTTATAATTGGATTGAAAAATTATTACTTCAGTGTCAAATTTATTAAAAATTAAAAATGTATTTTTTGTTTCTTCATTTAAGCTTTTTATAGAATCTCATGTAAATGTTTGATTGAAAAATATTTTTATTGATACACCCAACATAACTTAGTCCATAGGCACTATTGATGAGATAAATTTATGTAAGTAATACTTATTATGAAAGTATTCATTCAGTTTTTTTTTTATATTTTTGATTAATTCAAATGTGGTTCTAACTTGGTATACTTGGCAAGAAATGTAGTAAATTAGCAAGTGGTTAAACATTATCAAGATGGATTCTTTCACACGAGCATAGTTGTTTGGATCGTGTTCAAGAATATCCCATTGTGTTGATTTTTTAATAATAATGAGAATGATTTAACCCCTGTACATAATCTTGTGGGATATTATATCCGATCAAATGTTTTAAAAATTACCCACAATTGGAGGCAATAGAACCTGTTTACGACATAGTCCAGTTCGAAATTAACGGAATCAAAAACAAGCGGTTTATAGAATATGTCCATCTTCAATGTGTAACATTAACATTAATGATAAAAAAAATCTTTAATATCGGCAACCGGTTGGTCACTGTCAAGATTTATTATTCAAAATATTTTATAATATCAAGTCCGATACCGTTTTCATATGACCCGAATTATTGACTATTCGGTGAAACAGATACTTAATAATCATATTGATTAATATTATACCCACATTTGTTAATATTTTTGAGTTCAATGGGCTGATATCATCAGAAAAATATCACACGAAGACACTTAAAAAACATATTTTACTAAATCTTAGGTTCGTGATTGTGTCAAGTCTTAATTGTATATTACTGTACACACTATATTTTTTTTCCTAATTCATATAAAAATAAACCTCTGAGCTAGGCTTTATGTAAGGTTTAAAAAATTGTGCATATTATTATTTTTATTTTATTTTAGAGAAAAATTATATTTAATGGTGAGTTTATCATATGCAAAAGTAGTAGAAAACTGACGAAAAATCCTGATGCGAAACTGATGTATCTACTAATAAAATATATATGTCAAAAACTTATTTAATAAAACACCTTAACCTTAAGGATGTAAAAAAAGGATTTCACATAAATATACTTTAAAAAACAATGTAAGTTTAACTTAAGAACATATTGTAATTCACTACAGAATAGAACCGTTCATTCAGAATGTGGGGTTTAATATAAATAGAGAGTTTTACAAATTATATAGTAGATAGTTATTATCAACGTGATACGAATAAAATTTTAAATTATTAGTAAACTATTTATTAGAATATATAGATTTCTATACAAAATGCGTATCGACACTTTCATGTGATTTCCCTCACAAATGCGCTATTTATTTGTATTGAAAAAAAGCTTATTGAAAATTGTTGGCGTGCATCTTTTACACAAATGTTGAATACTAATTAATATTATTATAAGATTAATATCGTGGTTTTCACATCATCGCCGTGTGTTCTACTTCATATTTATTATCATCATTGGGTAGCAGAATTTGTTCACATTGAGTCTATTGTTGCTACGATGATATATCACTTTATTGGACTATAGATTTCAAAATTATGCAAAATCACAAGGCGTATTTATGTGTTAATAAAAAGAGCACTAAAATGCGTTTTTTATAATGTTGCGGTATTGTATTTTATTTTTTTTCCAACCAACCTTTGAACTGCGCAACTTCAAGAAAAACTGGTCGTCTCGAAGGTTACTCTAAGATAATAATATGAATGCTAAGCGATGATATTGGAGTTTGTTATTTGCATGTCGGAGTGGATAATCTTGAATAACTAATATTTTGAGGTCAAATCCAAGTGACATGGACGAAATAATGAATCATTTTGTATTGTAATGCGAGTCACCCGATGCATTTTTGTAGTCGATACGAGGAAAGACATTACAATTTTTAAAACGACATTTAAAAAATCATTTTCTAATACTAAGAATTGTGTTTTACCATCAATACATCAATGAGTATTTGTTTCCTTATTAAATCATCATCTAAATATAAATATGTTCCCTCTTGCATTGAACCTTTGCAGATTAATACTGAGCATATAAAAATAGACTGCGTTTAAATAAAATGAATGTAGTGCATAAAATATATTAGCTCATTATTAAGTATAATTATAGATAGTTTTGCGTTTGATATAAAATAAAAATACCTAATAAGATTTATCGGTATTTCACTGTCAAAGAGCAAACCCATATACTGTGGGTGAAAGTGGTCAAGATACTTGATTCCCCATAAGTTTTCTAACAACATGCGAAGTACAAACTATGTTTAGTATCAGACTGGGTGTCCTTGAACACCTGACCTGAGGACACAAACAAACTCAAAGGATATTCAAGGTCAAAGACCAGCTCCAGGTGAGCTGATTTCGCAGCCACCTGAACAAACACTCACATCATACCATATTTTACAATTCATTTATTAATAATAAAATGTGGTCAACCGTTTAGTTAAACATTCATATGATTACTTCCTTAATAAACAGGAAAAGTGCTATGCGGATCAATGAAAAAACGATTAAAGACAATTTTCTACAAGTGCGTTTTTGCATTTTTTCCCATAAATTTTGACTCATTAATTATTTTAAATATCAATTGATTGCACTCCTTATTAAAATAAGTAAAAGTCTATAAACTTAATATTGTAACATCTAATCATAATGTATCAAAAAAGATATTGTATAATTAAACTAAAGACAATTCATCCTGTTATAATAAATACATATGACCGAAGTTTGCAGGGCATAATTAGTAAAAAATAACTGTATTATTGAAGCAACAAAATATGTTTAGGTGTGATTAATGTTGAATTTCAAATGGAATTATTCGTTATTTTTTTTTAATGTTTACATTATATTTGATTGAGAATTGATAAGATATTTTATTGATAGTATAAATAGTATGAAAATTTCGTTAGTTCGCTTCAGGCACACGTAAAGAGTTTCGCAGTGAATATATTGTGGCACATATTGATATAATTAGTCACACTTTTCACTGATAACAATCACTCACTTATTATTATGATGATGATAATGTCAGAGCATAGTGTCTTGTATGACAGCCGGCGATATACTAACGTAGTATAAACAAGTACCACGTGTGATACACCTGTCCCCACCACACCTGATAAACTGATACTAACTGCATCCTATCGCATAAGGCTTCGATCAAAATTATCACAATGAACTTCAAATTAAATTAAAAATACATAGAGGTAGGATATCGCAATATTTTTTTATAATATATTTTTTTAAATTAACCGCAGTTATTAATAAAAAATATATTAATTAAGAAATAGCTGCCACTTTCAGATCACCCTTACTGTGAAAATAGTTGGTTTATTATTAAAATATTAATGCTATAATTAATCTACCCTGCCTTGAGTATTTTAAACTATTAAAATGATTCAGTAATATTCCTTTAATAACATTTATTTAAAAAAAAATTACCAGGTGAAAGAAAGAACATGCATATTCCGTATTTTATTATATAATATTTATTACATACACATAACTTGTTAGTTAAAGGTTTAAATATTACGGTAATATTTATTTACAGTTTAAATATTTATCCTAAATCTCCCTAATTCTGTATAATGTTTTTTACAAACCGTTAAATTCGATAGTTAAATAGATTTAAGACAAATATTTGATATTTGTAACTAACCTCATATAAACTAATCGAAAACAAACCTTTTTATTAAGTTGAAACTTTAATTAATGGATTCATTTAACTATAAGTAATACATTAAATAAACAGTGAAATAGATTTGTAAATATTTTTTAGAACCTATGCCTTTTTTCAATTGTAAATCGAAACCTTTTTTTTTTCAAATGAATATTTTTTAATACAAACCAATCATTGTATAAAAAAATAACCACAATCTCAAAATTGTTGAACTAAAAAAATATAGTGTGTAAATTTACTATAAATAATCTAAAAATGAGTTTTATTAAGATAATAATTGAGGACATTGAATCTTTGCTTTTTATTCCTATTTCTCTTTATTGCATGTACAAAAATATAACTTTTTCATCGGTAGATATATTATTTATTATATTCATATATATTACTTATGACGAAAAAGCTTGACATCGTTTTCACATTAGATAAACACTTCATGACACATTTGTTCAAATATTAATATTTTTTACGGCAAAACCAATAGAATCTAAAATTATACAAGTTATTAATAAGAAATTGCTTTAATTGGGTATTTTGAGCTTGAATCTTGAATGATGAAAGCTATTTGCGTTTATGTAGTTCTTTTTCAGATTTATTAAAAATTAATTCATTTACTATTTCACTCGTAATTCTGCAGGGATCAAAGTTAAAAGTAGTATGTGAAGTATTCAAAGATCACGTATAAAGGTGGTTTGACCGGCTCTAGGAGATGGAAAGCGACTAACCTGGGTTTGTTGACACCTTAGTAATATACCTAGTATTTGTACATTTATATAAACATTAGATGGAAGTCTTCAAGCAGGTGCCAAGAGTGTCTTCCGATAAGAGAAAGCGACGTAACAACAATAATTGTGTACGTATCATAAAAAAATCTATCACGTACCCCATAAAAAGGGAAATTTTTAACACAATGGCTCCTCTACATATAATTACAATTATTATATTCAACCAAAGGGAGTAGGTTATATGTATATCTAGACAAAGGCAGGTAGGTTTAGTAGGATGATCAAATAATAATAAAATAAATTTTGTATTACAGCTTCTAATTATTCTGATGTTAATGAATCCTTAAACCGGTTGTAAAAATATTTGACCTCAGTTTCAATGGAATGATCAACAATTACATGAATATAATTAAATTAAAAAATAGTATCGCATGTTTATCTAGTTTTAATAAAATGTATGTGATTTAAGATGATTTATATATTTTTCAGATATCGCATGTCTGAGTGCAATTTTAAACAATATTTGATGAAACACTTTTTTAACATAAAAGTTTTTTTATTTTCACAATTCATTATTCGCAATTTTTTTTTCAATTGAACTTTGCGATTGACGAAACATATCAAAGGTGTCTGCTTATAAAAATTCAATTGTTTTGTAGTCAAATGTATTAAATGTGCAAAAAGTAGACATGCAATATTGTGAAACACACACACACACAAGTGCTGAAGATTAATTTCATAGTTTCATGTATGACTTACTATTAAAATTAGATCGGTTATTACGTAGGATGTAAGAAATCGTAGCTAGGGCACAACAAATTGGCTTATGATAACGTTGAAACATCCTTTCATCTGGAAAATATCTTTCTTTTCAACTGAATAATTTGTAAACAAATAACTTTATAAAAGAAAAAAGGAATTTTCAAAATTCTATGTTTGATTCATACTAGACACTTTGTTTTTTAGTTAATGTTAGTTATATTTACTCTCATTTTTAATTTATTTAACATAAAAAAAACATATACTTAGTTTCCATTTATTTTTTCTTCTGGTTCTTTTCATGTGCAATTATAATAAACAACAAAAGGTCATATACAAATATGTACAAAATATTTTCTATTTATTATCTTTTTTTGTGAATAAGATTTCGTGTTTTTTATTCATAATAACCAATAAAAAAGCGAGATAAAAATCAAATCGGAAAAACTACACACGTGATTTTATAGCGCCATCTCTTTTTTAACGTATGAAGCTTTTTGTAACGGAATAAAAAAGTTACAAAATTAATTTAATTAAAACTTCTTCGTAACCAATTATAGTTTTAATTTGATAACTGAGAATTCAAAATTACCATTGTATGCATTTTTTGTGATTATCTATTTCTCGTTACATATGATGTGGGAATATTCCGGTTTTGGTGTTTGCACAGATTATATTAAAAAACCACATCCTGTTCGCTGTACATTATTTAAAAATTGTCAAAAAATACTCACATTCGGGATGTGGATACATTCTGGATACGGACACCTGCTCCAAGGATCCCTCTGCAAGGTTTTCAGCCATTTGCTGAAGATAATCTCTAACTTTTCCTCTTTCATCTGAGTCTTTTCTCGAATATTGACCATTCGACCCGCAAGCGAGGCGGGATACTGCAAAAATATCCCACAATTAATACTAAATAATAGCATATTTTAAATGATAACTTTACCTTTGACTTGATTCAGGTTGGAATGTTTCGCCAGCTGAAAATTGAAATTAAAATATCTCGAGAAAAAGCCGCTTTCCTGCTTCAAATGACTACAGCGTTGATCTCTTAAATAGAAAAACACATATTATTTTAATTATTAATGAATAAGTTAATAAAATTACCTTTCAGTAATACAGGAAAAGCACTGGATCAAATCTTGTCGTTTTGAAGCGTTACAATTATTACAAAGAGGACGATTGCAAATTGAGCAAACACTTTTCGATTTTTTATCACAACTAATACATGGATGGAATTCTTCACTTTCAATATATAAAGTTTTGGAATCCTTTGATCGTCTGAAACAAATAAAAAATATTCATTAAAAAATGCTATCCTCAGTTTGAAAAATTCAGCTAAAACCTTATTTATTCCGATGATCGATTTCCACAAATAAGAAGTTTTCGCGGTATTTTAAACTGACAAAAGAAATAAACAATATGCATTGTTTTCGTTATGCATAGTAATTAATTATTCCGCGATTTTATTTTACATTTATTTATGTTATTCATAAAAAAAATACGTGATTGGGGAATTCTTCATTGATTTTTAAACATTTATTTATAATACTTTACCTAAATTATATTTCTTGGAGCTGATACTACTTCCAAATAATTTCAATATAATTAATTAAATTCTCAATATAGTTACTATATTAATTATACAGAGGGCCTATTTATGTTGTATCCCTGGGCTTCAAGCATCTTCGTTACACTCCTGATGACAGCCAATGAATAAATAATTCAAATATAAGAATCTTTTATAATTTTCGAATTGACATTTTATCCATTATCCACTATTACATACTTAATTTCATTGGTAATTATTTTAATTACTTAATTAGTAATTGGTACTTAATTCATTGGTATTTCTTATTTCCATTATTATTATTCCGTATATTATTACAATGCTTATTTGTTTTAAATTTATGCATTCATTTCAGTGATTTTCCACAATGTTTAAAGGAGTTGAGCATTTAAAAAAATGCGAATATGAAAATCTCAAATTCGATATAATGTAAAAGATTCACATTATCAGATATATTTAGGTTAGGTTTATTTCAATTGCAATGAATCTTTTTTTATATAATGTTCTTAGTAATCAAAACGGGAATTGACGTCACATGAAGTAAATTTGGAGTGACAATCTTTCTGGTTAACACAATTTCAATATCAATGTATAACAAATTTGTTTATAATTTTTAATTTGTAAATATGTCTGTCATGACGAATGAACGCGAATGGCTCGGTATTTTTCCTTTAATGATCATGATTTTATTATGAAGATGTACCTATTTGTGTTGTTTAGTTAATGCCCTAATCCGGGTATTATTCAACAGTAGTAATGATTGCTCAGCTGTATTATCTTATACAAATAATATAATGAAAGTGAACGCAGAGAAGTGATAAAGTGTGTCAATAGGCCAAACTCCCATAACATATGCCGACACTCTTAACCAGCGCAACCTGCATTTTCGTAATCCGCCTTTCTTGCCCAACATTCACCATTTTTTCCTTTATATCACGCTATCTACAAATACAGCGATCCCTCGATGTACGTCTTCGGTATACTTATCGTATCATTGCACTCTATGCGGAAACGGGACGGATTCACCATGAAGTTGTACGACAGTTGTTCCGCTACACTGAATTTTTATGTTTATAATATGTGTGTTATCGATAGCAGAAGCAACACTAATTGTCTCATTCAGACTCGTCTACTTGGTCCGCCATCTTGATATTTATACATCCAGTTGTATGGCCTGCTAATATATCGATGGTATCGCGTGAATACGAAAATGGCTGTATTTTTTTTTATGAGAAACTTAATATACATACATATATTGATACATTTATAGTATTTAAATTTTATGTTTGGATTAATTCCAAAGTCAAATGTGTATTTTTAAGTTTACATATTACATTATTTTATAATATTAAGTTAATCCGTCAGAAAACTTGAGTATTCTTGTTATCTATTTATTCACTATATGAATAACTTTCTCTAATCCTAAATTTTTCATAAGCGACACGAAAAATTCATCCACAATTTTTTTATATATTAAATCCAAAAAAATTTAATAAATGCACAAAAAAATACTTGGTTCGCCAAATTTATTTTTATACATCCTGTTGTTTGACCTGCTAATATATCGGTGATATCTGTTTTATATAACCATAATATAAAAGTATAATATTCTCATAATTTTCGTAGGAATGGATTAATAATATACGTCCAAGGGTGTGTAACGTATTAAAGACGTATAAAGAGGTATAACTTTGTATAAATACAAAGCGCATTCTCCGAATATATTATGCACTTTGAGATGAAGTAAAAACCCACTTGCACACTATATAATTAAATACTATTTATAAGAATGCATTATTTTATTTTAATTAAGATTATTACACCGTTCTCTCAGTCGTTTGTGTATTTCATTCACTGGTTGAACAATTTTGAAATAATCGATCTGGTAAACGACGACGTTATGACACAATCCATCCACTCAGTAGAACTATTTATTATATCACAGATTTATTATTAGGCATGCGTTGTCCGAATACTAGAGCTAAAGTCCAGGAGGAGGAGCTCGTGGGTCCTGCCCATGCTTCTCTCGATCGCCATCTCCAAAGTCCATATTTTGAGCATGACAACCTCGAGCATGCATATCGCGAACAGGATGAGGAAGAGCACCATCTTGGAGCCATCGTGCTGCTGGATGGGCAGGTATTCAGGGTCGTCCAGCTCCCTGGAAGTCCAGTCCTCGATAGCACTGACCACTAGTCCTGATATCTGCATGCTGATGGTGCTGATGACTGCTCTGATCGCCGTCTGCGAATGCACTGCGCAATGTTGTATCATAAAAGCTGTATACTGTTGTTGTTGATTATTGCCAAACAGCTGAGTATATTACAACCAACGTAACCTGGCCACAACTAATCAATATTTTTTATATCTAAATTATAAATCATTTCCGTATAATATTATGGCTTATGCATCAAATAACACCGTGGTTCTTGACCTTTTCGAAGTCATGGTGCACTTTTGATCATGGGAAACAAGTGGCGGTGCATTAAAATTCAGAGGTCGAAAAAAAATATATCGATAAACTTTTTATTATTTTTCAAGTTGAATTATATTATATAACCAGCGTAATAGCTTAGAGGATAAGAAGCGTGGCTACAAATACTGTGGT
This sequence comes from Agraylea sexmaculata, assembly GCA_022606485.1. Taxonomy (NCBI): domain Eukaryota; kingdom Metazoa; phylum Arthropoda; class Insecta; order Trichoptera; family Hydroptilidae; genus Agraylea; species Agraylea sexmaculata. The sequence goes on along the minus strand of JAGTTH010001291.1, from coordinate 28,851 downwards.
CATGGGTTCAAATCCCACTCGAGTCAAGAATTTTTAAACTGATTCGATCGGTTATTAAGACTGGGAGAGCGGGAATAATATTAATAAAATCGCGATCGATCGTCTTGATTCAGGTATACTCTGATTTCCTGTATTGTAAGGTAAATACTGATTATTAAGTCGGTGACCTGAGTAACTAGTAATAGTTAAGATCACCGACAAACAATTAACACGTTTTGTGTATAAAAAGACCCTCTTTAAAATAAAAGCTCCTCCGGGCGTAAATAAATAATATAAAAATATATATGTATAGAGGAAATTTAATTTAAATTTGTCCGTAGTAACATTTTTATTAAAAGGCTTTTCCGGTTTCTGCTATTTAATTTTTTCGTAGTGCACCGGTAAAAAAAAACAAAAAACCTGTTCAGCTTGAAACATTTATCTAATTTACAGTCGAACAATTCCAAAATATTCTAGGGTTTTGGAATATATATTTTTTTGTAATTCATTACAATTTTTTCTCCACTGAAATTCTTACAATGACTTTTAAATGCCCTCCTAAAGCCTTGGGTTTCCTAGGAGTACATCGACGTAAACGTACACTTTAAAAACGGTAATAGAGTTACTTTGCTGAACCATTGGTCAGTTTTTTGTTAATAAGTGCCTCGCCCGAGGCCCAGACGAGGCATTAACTAACAAAAAACCGACGATAAGTGTAGCAAAGTAACTATACTATCGTTATTACGGTGTGTGTTTACGGTGACGTATACCTAAGAAACCATTACATAAAACTCATTAGTCATGAGATAAAACAAAACAAATAATAAATAGTATTGTTTTGCTTACATTACACTAAAAACATCTAACAATATCTTTAGTGGCTAATAAAGTATGTTTCTGCATTCCTACATAAAGAATTGTCATTCTTTATAATATTACCTTAGAGAAATTATAATTTCCTTGTTCTGAGAATAAAACGTACATAGTCACGGTGCTTCTTGGATTATTTTTTTAATATCACAAATTAAATTATTTTGACAAGACAAGTTTTGTTGGTCTCGCAGTACTTGTACTACAGGTAATGTAATCAATGATAATAAAAGGGCTACGGACGCTAACCCGAACATTTACTAATTATGTACATTCGTTATATAATCAAGTCATCAAACTCAAACTGTCTCCAAAAAATACCAAAATTTAGGTTTACCACGCTTGCGAAATAAATTTGAAATTTAAAACATCTTATTGGTGTCATTTCCAACGACAAAATAAATGTTTTTTTAATGGAGTCAAAAACAAACAATAAGCCATTAATAACGGGAAAAAAATATTACGCTGCTAGGAAATGATTTGTATTATTATTTTCTTTTTTTAAATCAATAGTGTACATTCAATCATTGAAGCCAGAATCCTCTTTTATACTTGATCGCATAAAACAACGGTTTACAAGTGTAAACATCACAATGGAGTTCTGTTTTAAATATGCGACAGGCGGGGAATGTTGTCGACGGTTGATAGTCGAGGACGATGTGGTCAGCCATCCGAAAAATCCAGAACGAGACCCCATAATATCATAAAATATAAATAATGTGTCCTTTATATGAAAACAGTGGGGCTCAAAAATATTATTATATTAAAGCAAATGACGTGAAACTCTTTGTTTGATTTTATTTTAATGTAACTTGTTAGCTATATGGCTAATTGGATCAAGATTCGAACCTATTAACACAAATCTTATTATAGCCCTAAGCCTTTGTATGCTATGAGTAGTTAATAAAAAAAAAACTTAAATAAATAGTGGAAAAAATACTGTGTTCACGTGATTTACGGTAACGATAAATATTTTTCCCATCTCTGATAATAAAATCTCTTGCCATATTAATCATAAATAAAAATTGCCATTGATTTCGGGATACCCAATAATTATATTTTATTGATAACGAGGTTAAAAAAAAATGTATACCCTACATTAAAAACGAAGCACCTTCACATCATTTTGGTGCAGTTAGGTTTGTTTCAGAAAAGAACATATTGCTCTTTAAAAAATACGAAATAATCATTAAATAAATAAATGTATTAGTACGAGTATTACATAAACATATACAACATGTCTTTTATTGATACTCAAATAATTAAATGTAAGAAATGGTACATTAAATGTAACACAACCACACTTTCATTAATGGTCCAAGTCGGCTAGTTAAACTTTTCAATTTTTAATTTATATTTTAATAAGTTTGATAATCTTGCGTATTTACTTATTAGGTGATTGACCACCTGATTTGAATTTGTATTATGATAAGCATATGTCATAGAATTCATGAAACAACAATAGTATGTAAATAAGAACATAACCTCAAACTGTCAGCAACCAGAGACATTATGACAACATGTTTACAATATTAGTTCTTTTTGATGCAAAGACGGTCAGCAACCTTAGGCGTTATGACAAGATAGTTATTATTGTTTATTCATTTGAACTTGACCTTGAAAATGATTTTTTTTTCTTAATCTATGATGACATCATATATTCACTCATTATAATAACCGAAGATTCACAAACTGTCATAATAAATTATTTTATTTTTATTAAATAATTTTTTATACGAAAAAAATTTTAAGCCCCCTTTAGTATATTTTTTTAATGATCGTACTGGCAAAACATAATTACGGTAAAAATATTTAAGTGTCAAGTTGTATAATATTACGAAAATAGGTTTGATTTTGCTAAGAATTATTTATTTATTTTATTTACACATACACATATACATAAATTACAACCATCGAACTTTATAGATAATCTAATGCGTTGCGATGGGTTAAAAATTAAAAAAATAAGATGAAGAATAAAAAACAAATATAAAAAAACTATAGACTCAAAGAGGAATTATCCTACCGTAAACGGGTTTGATTAGTAATATTGTCTGTCTGGGAATAGTTACATTTCGATTAGAAACATATGAAAAAATGAATTTTGTTAAGTCCTGATTATTTTTAACTTAATCATATTTTTTTGCTAAATAGCTTCATAAATTATAAATCGAATGGGATTTTCTACATTAGCATAAATATGTGAAATGATATCAGTTACAGTTGATTTGATGCATCATTCACTATAACGTGTTTTTTCTCATTTAATTCTCTCATCCAAGTTATTTATTGTCAGTTCTTATTAATTAAAAATAACTCAAAATATGTTTGTTCAGATAAATATGGTCATTGATTATTAATATGCTGTCTACGTAACTTTATATACTGGAATCGGATGCCGGTTCCATTGTGGTCTTCAACTACGTGACGAATATTTCCTGTCCTCTATAAAATATTCTATAAAATTACACAATACTTCTAACTTTACTATTGATTATATGTACACAGTCCAACTTAGTATGTATAAGTAAATAACGGGCTAGAAATATGACCTATTGGAATTATTGCTTTTTATGTATTAAATATACATAAATGTTGGGAAGACAACAATAAAAATGAAGTATATTTTGATTACAATACTCTAGTATTAAGAAGTATTTTGAGATTTTCCTGGTGGCATATATGATTATAATATAATATTTTTTGACTAATCGAAAGACTATAAATAAATAAAAATATAATAGTTATTATTTAAGATGTCAATTTATAAGATCCATAAACTCCATACAATGTTATAAAAATATCATTTAATCTAAATCTTAAATCAACGTTAATGAAGAGTGTAATCTTGTAATTATTTACTAATCCTCATATTTGTAAATGGGTTTTTTGTTTTTATTATTTAATATTAGATACTTCTCATATCAAATATTTTATTTAATAAAATTCTCATGTACTCGTTATAGGTAAAAGGATTTATTTACTATGTACACTTAATTCTAATTCTTAAAGTATTATTCAAATTAAATAAAGAAATTGTCCTACTTTAAATCAATGAGACCATTTTAAGGGAAGGTTGTAAGATTTTTTTCACCCTATTTATGAATATAAATATAGAAAATTACAGTTTGGATGTCTTAAAACTAGTTCTATGGACGTCAGTAATTTTAAATTATTATTTTAACTAAATATGGTTGTCACAGCTGACCAAAATAGTAGTAAAGTCAATAATAACTTGCGAAATAATAAAAAAATGCGATACACTATCAGTAAACTATTCTCATTGATGAAAAACCCAGCCTGTAGATTATAATCTATTGATATTATAAAAAAATGTATTCATTCTACCCTAGTTTTATAAATTTACGGACAATTAATCACGTTATGAAAGATGTATGTATGCATGTACTTAATACTACAATTATAAGTATTAAATGAACGCGATATGAGACATTCTCACACCAGTCTATTATCTTAAATACCTTCATGACTTTCTAGATGAGAATTCATGCGAAGGAATAAGGAATGCACTCTAAACTGCGAAAGAAGCTTGAGTAATTATTACATCGAGGGGAATAATAACAATGAGATGCTTGAGAAATATGCAAAAAGAGGCAAATTACACTTGAACGTGAACCTTTTATTATTATTGTTTCTATCTTACGAGTATTTGTCACGTACTGAATTTATAATGATTGCTTCTTGTGCACGAGCTGTTACATGCAATTTATATATATTTTACCAGACACTTTTAACGAAATCACGTATCTTATATTGCCAAAAATAAGCCTTTCCCTTGTGATATTTGTGTAAGTATCATACGTGTGAAATCTGCGCACTACAAGACAATAGAACATGTAACAATCGCATATTTTACCGTCAATCCATTGAAAAATTGGTCTTACTTGTTCCGCAACAACAGACAACACTTAACTCTGAAAAAATATACCACTCAAGTGAAAAAGCCTGAAAACAGTTATTGGTAACGGAGCGAGCTTTGATAAAAACTATGTTCTTCCAATAAAACGTGTTTACCAAATGAGATAGATGAGCCAAGACTGATCCACAGATCATTATCTACAATTTGTTCCTTATCATTGTAGAACAAACATCGATCGTTACAAAGGGATCGGCATGCGCTTACGTTACGAATGCAAAAAGCATTATAAAATATTTTTTTCAATAAATAAATTCATGGTAAACTTAATAAATAACCATCTGCCTTTAATATTTATATATTTTACTTTAAATTGAAATATCAATTAGCAATCAAATCTTCTGATTAATCTCAAAAAAAATTCGTCTACTGGTTATGAATTGTATACTATACCAACTTCAATTATTAAAAATTTATACCATGACAAAAATATACATAAGAAAAAGAGAGTAACAAATTTTGCCATTTTTCATTTTACTACAGATATTCAAATTGACATTGAAAATAAAACCCTTCAAGGTTAATCAACGAGTAAATTATGTTATTTTCATCAAAAATGAGAAAAGAATAAGTCTGATTATATGAAAATTTACTTGCCTATCTTTGAAAACTAGAATTTTGATTTGATATCAACTGCATTTAAATTTTAATGCTTATTAAAAAAATAACTTAATAGAAGTGCTGATTCCAATATCCATAACTTATATTTTTAAATTCAGCGTGATTTTCTATCTGTAGATAAATGACAATGTAAATAATCATAATACAAATATTTTCGTGGAGAAAATTTCAACTTAACTCTAATAAGTACAATTACTATCAAATTTGGAGACCACTTAAACTGATCAATGTAAAAAAATGAATTAACTATATGAATTGTGTATGTTTCTATAACTTTTAAACTAATATACCATCGTTATATAAAATACATAAAAATAATGTACATATTTCACGATGACCTCGTCGCGTTTTGATGAACTGCAGATAACAACAATGACATTGTGTGAAAACTACGGTATTTTAATTAAATCAGTCATTGGGATGTAAACAATTTAATTATAGGTGACCTTATAATTATCCATGAAACAGGTAATGTTTTAATTGAAAATCAAATGACTCACCTTATGAGTTGATAATAGTTGTATTCGATATTTGATTTTGACGTGTTCGATATTTGAATTTTCACCGTTTATAACGAGCGAGAGATGTTCCGGCCTAACGGACAGTCACTGAATGCACTGAATGTAACTATAATTAACTCCACGTACCATCGGTCACCACATTATACTGGAGGGGTACAGGTAACAACGGCAGGCCTTGCCCCATGGAAGGGGGACAGGTGCCCCCCTCGTTATATATTATGTTTATATTCAAAAAATAACACCGGCTAGAACAAACGACAGCATTCATATGAGCGACGAAATGTGCGATTAAAGGAAGTGGATAAGTATCTAAGGATTTTTTATATACAGTGGTACATCGACATACGAATGTTTTGAGATACGACGAATAATATTCGAGACAACATACGACAATAATTTGATATTTGAATTTGTATATGCGATAATTTTATAGATGAAGGTCACTAGTAGAATTTAGCGCCAGAATTGTGTATTAAGCCCAGTCGAATTAGGAAGAAAAAGGGCCAAACCTCGGAATTTTTGCAAAGAAGCTGTAATTTTGTATACACCTTTATTTTGGTATTCTAAGGGTTATTCACATATTGGTTACAAATTTGATTATCTACAATGTTTTATTAGATGTCAACATCATTGGAGCAATAGAAACTGAGATAATCGTGAAAAACTGATTATTGTGACCTTTGACCTCGAATAACTTTCAAACCCGTCACCTGATTTCATTCGATTTTTCAGACCACCCTTATAATATCAAAATAAAGGTGTGTGTAAAATTACAGCATCTTTGCGGTAAATTCCGAGGTAAACCCCTAATTTGACTGGGCTATATATGTAAAAATCAATTAATAATCAAAAAATATTTATTATGTGAGTTATTACTAGTTTATTTTTTTTAACCTCAAATTATACACCTCCCAATTATCTATTGCCGATTTTACAAAATGTACACAAACATTTTTTTTTATTCAAACACATGGTACGTTAAGAAAACCATTTTTTTGAGGGGCTGGAATGGCAGTTTGTATTGAATTGTATGGGAAAAATTGCTTTGATATACGACTGTTTTGACATACGGCGATGATCCCGGAATGAATTAAATTCGTATTTCGAGGTACCACCGTTTTTTATTTGATAAACACAATAGGATGATATCCTTTATTAGATTATATTTTTGGATGTATGTTATTTTTTATTAAAAATAAATCATAATACAAAATGTTAAATGAGATTTCAATAATGCACTTAGCTTTAAACTCAAAGATACTGATAAATTTATTTAGAAATTATTTAGATAAAAAAAAACTTATCTCGATTCGTTGTTTTTACATTTTAGCCGTCAAAATGTCAATTTTATGTATAACTGTTTATGATCGTAAACATTTTTGAATTTATCTGCATTGTAATATCAATAACCGAGTTTATTGTTCCAGTTAGCATATTTGTAAATTAAAAAAAAAATACTTTGACAAAATTAATAATTATGCAAACATTTACAATTACACAAATTATGACAAGACAAGACTTGTCGAAAGGCCTCATACATTTAAGACAATAAATAATTTTGTTTAATTTAAATTTTATTAAATAAAATTCCTCAAGGAAACCATGTCAATGTTATAGCTTTTATATATATAACAATAAGTAAATCTAGCATTATTATTATTGGATGCTGATATTTTTAGCGTATGATAAATAAATTATCCATTAGTTGAAAATTCAACAACCAAAATTATTTGTAATCGAATAATTAATTTCAGATCCCCGAACTTATAAATAGTGATGTTAAGATATTAATTATCGAATTAATTATTTTATATAATAAAAAAACATTCCCTATGGCAATTTTCTCAAACTAACGTCTGATATTTACATAGAAAACAAAACACAGATGGCAGCCATCATGATTTATTATTATGTATTAAATGGAAGAGAATCATTACCTTTTCATCTGTACTCCATTAGCCAATAAATAAAATACTCCAGAAAGTACTCCAGCTAATACCCCGACACCCACTCCGGTCGTAACCAATAAAGGGATTGTATCAGCAGTCATCTTCAGACCGAATCCTTTTACAACTTCACTGGAGAGTTTATGTAATCCTCTGGAACTAATCACATCCTGTATTCTTATGGGTTGAATTTGTCGTCTCTGTATCGGCTCAATGGTGGAGTGAACCTGAAAAAATAAAATAATTGGATGTAATGAGCCTGAAGGCGATTGTTTCTGGTTGATGGAGTCATTTTCAGCTTCAGAACAGATGATCCGTGAAGGTTCAATGTTTCGTGAACAACACATTTATATGGATTTTGGAATAAAATAATAGTAGTTTTCGTTTATTATTTATATTGCAACACGCGTATAATACAAAGGTCATCTCAGAAAACGATAAATCAGGATTTAACGAGCCCTGAAAAAAGAAGTAGCCCCTGATGATGGACTACTTGCCCCAATCAGGAATTTTATGACTAGCCCAACATATTATATTTTGTAGGCCGCATTTTATAGACTCGCTTCTGTTGGATTAGTCGATTCCATTTTTATTTTATTAATACACACATCAATATCTGCAATGGGTTGTAAAAATTTACGACCTTTGATTCAATTTAATAAAATAAACGCACGAAAAGAATGTTTGTTCTTTTAGTTGTAACATAATATACTTTGCCTTAAGGAGCAAATACAAAAAAATATATTAGTAATTTAAAAAAAAAGATATTTGTAAGACCTCATCAGTCCTCGAAGATGACTACAAGTTACTAGTTGAAAGTACTCAGACTCTTAAATAAAATTACTGTATAAATTACAAAAAACATATTACTTTAAATTATGGAATTCCAACTAAAAGTCAACACTATCAATAATATTTGTTATTATTAGTCATTTAAAAAAATATGTTATTTGTAAGACCTCATCAGTCCCTGAAGATGACTATAAGTGACTAGTTGAAAGGACTCAGACTCTGAAATAAAATTACTGTGGAAATTACAAATAACATATTTGTTTAAATTACTAATATTAAACATATTATTAAATATTAGTATTTGGAATTTTCAAACATATATCTAATATTTTTTAATAAAACAAACTTCATATTATTAAACTCCATATTCATTTTACAATTATAAAAAATAAAAGGTATCTAAAGATAAACATTTCTATAAAAAAACCAAAACAATATACATGGTTTCATGTCTGATTACTATAAGCAAAAGTTAATGTAACACTTTTCTTTGAGTAAGCACTTTCCTTTATATTATAATATCGTTGTTTATTTTTGTAATAAATTACCTCAGCACTCAAACAAATTAGTTAATTTATCATTAGCAATATTATAAGTGCGTAACTGTTTTCGAATATGATACATCGTAAATCAAAGCTTTTTATATAAATCAGTGGTAGCAAACCCACTTTTACAAAATATGAGTGTTTTATAATGGCGAAAGTAATGAAAACAATTTTTTTTAATATATTGTGTGTAGCCCGCAAGATCACTTACGTTTGCCACCCCTGATATAAATGATCATATCATATCTCTTGCCAACATAACTATTTGGCAACCATTCTTCGAATAGAAAGCCTCAAAATTAACTTCCTTTGGTGCTGAAATGAACGATGACTCCGTTTTTTTATTATTCGATTTCAGGCTAAAACTTTGAGATAGAGGCAAAGTAATGCCAAGATATAAAATGTCTGTGCCGCTGAAATTCTTCTAGTAGTTTTGGCAAAGAAAACGATCGATATTTACTCGATTATTGGTGACGAGAGGTTAGAAAATAATAAGCAATCATTTTTTTGCCCAATTCAATTTCTTCCTTCGTGGTTGACTCGATTATAAAAAGACTACAGATAAAAATCTCATGTTGTGTACATAATATCTTCGGCTTTCTTTACAGACTGTAATACAAAATATTTGATTTTTAGAATGTCATCTAGTGAGAATTTATAATACGTAAATTGTTCATAATTCATATCTTGGTGCATTCGTTTAAACGTAACAAATAAATGCAACTTGAACTATATAACATTTTAATGTGTAGTTTTAAGCCTGAGTATTTCAGCTTGAATCTATTTTTTTGTCACTCAGAAAAAAATAAATTAAAGCTGACGATATTCAGTAAATAAAGTGCACATTAACTGGATTTATTAATTTTAGAACAAATGGGTTTATATAATTTAGGATAAGATAGGGGTTTAATCGTATAAACATAATTCAAGTCGGTAACTAAAAGCAGTGCATTGCGGCTGGTGCTTGTTAAATTATTATATTCAATTACGAAATATATATCACAAAAAGCTTTTATAAATATTCTATACTCATTCCATTGCATCTTAAAAATTAATGTGTATTTTTTTGTATGTGAAAGTTGAATTGTAAGATATCTAAGGTGACGCAAATAAACTTGAACATTATAAATAATTTAATTTTTTTATGTGTAAATGCATAAATTAAAAATAGCAGTTTGTATAAAATCATATTCGGATCTATTTATAAGATAACTAAATATTTAATTTTATGAAATAAATTATAATCTATTGACTAATGAACTGGGTACTCTTATTTAATAATTTAAATTCCTTTAATTATTAACGTAAATTTTGTTTGGTATAATGACTAATGGCATTTTTGTATGATTATGATAGTTTAACTCTTTATTTTATTATTTATATATTTTTCTCAAACAAAAAAAAATGAAAATAAATACTTTCGCCTTGGGGGTCATACAAAATAAATTAATAAAGGGTATATTTCTTTTATCTGAGTCATCACGTACATACAAGAAAGCAGATTAAAAACGTGAATTCTTTTAAAAAATTATTTAGGAGAATGTCTCCTTATCTGTTATCAAATATTTACACAGGGTGAGAGGCCTACACATTTTACCAGAAAAATAATTAACACACTTTTTTATAATATGAATTCGTGCGAAATTCGCATTTTTTGAGACAATGCTTTGACGTAATATTCTTCGTAATTAATATAAAATTTCAAACAATGAACTGTATTGGTTTATTTCACTGAATTTGAGAATTTCTATAAATTATTAATATGCAATTTACATATATTCATGGAAATTTATTTTGAATCAAGCAAATTTGGTAATTGCTCTGATGATTATTGAGAACATCGCATGCTGTATATTAATAGAAAATTTTAATGTATATTTTTTTAAATGGGCTCTTTTTACATTAAACGAGACTTTTTAATAAAAAATATTTTATAATTTAACATGATGCAGTTTTAGTTTCGCCAATCATCATACAAGTTAAGCAATATTGGGTGGGAGTAGTATCGGTATGGGTGACCGAGTTTGCCATAATATTAAAAAAATATATTCTGATGGTACATTAATACCTGTTTCGGTATTTTTAACATTTAAATTTTAAAAAATGTAAAAAACTGTTTAAATTTTGAATAAAATTAATTGCAAACTCCTCATCAAACCCAGTAATCTCATAATGAACTATTGTTACTAATTATCCATTTTTATATTGCTACAGAAATAATTTAGGTCAGTTTCTTATATATTGAAAGTGATAATCAGTATTTATAGCTGCCACTAAATTAAGTTAATGTTCACAACTTTGTTTCCCTCCAATAGTTTATAATAGCTAAGTTATTCGAGCTGGAATGAACCTAACAATTAATCTAAAAACTTATAATTTAACTAAAAAACCCCCATTGATAATGGGATATCTTTTATTTTTTTGTAGAATATCTAAACCCAACCATCAACAAATATTCAAGATAAAACTGAATAAACATACATATTATGCGATGAACACGAAAATCACATTATCAATAATAACACTTCATTTTCCTCGAGAAAGATTACTGCTGTTTTCTTATTAAGGCTGAGCGTTGAATTATAATAACATTAATAATATATTATCTGAGTAAATCCTTCCTTCATTCTCTAAGCCCAATTATGCTTCGAAAGCTTAGTTAATATAATTATTCAAACATTACATCCTTGAGAGTAGTTTGCACTCAAAGTGATGATATTATCTGTTATCAAAACTTGATTTTGTGTGTTTTAATTGTATAAAGTGAGAAATGTTCTCACGTGAAGCAGACAACGGGTCGAGGCCAGTTCAGCCTCCATATGTCAGGAATACTTGCACCATTTTCGGAAATTAAATTACACATACAGTTTAGCAAGTTGACAGAACAATGGAGAGATAGTCAAATATATCTGTCATATAATTACAGTTTTGAAATCATAAAAATAACATTCCATTTGAGTGAATCAACGTATCTACACGGAAAAGTGTCAAGACAAAGATCATATAAGAGCTCATGTAAAAAAGCAATAACAAAAAATTTTATAAATAAAGTAACCTTAATTTAGTATTAGAAAGACAGCTTATAATATTTTGTTATTTTACCCGTTTTTACTGCAAAACAATTATATGTAACTGAAAGTAAGATAAGTAAGAAGTAGAAATATTATAGATTATTAACTACCTCAAAATTCTCAATTTAATATTTTGAGAATCCATTTATCTGATAAATTTCTTATATTATGTTGTATATATATATAAATACCATGTGCTTTTATTCAATACGATATAAAAAAATCAAACATATATTAAATACACGAAGTTTTAAACATACAATTACTACTTGTAGAATACTACTTGGTAAGAACATTACTTAATCCTAAATTAATTTAAAAATTGTGTTCAGGTACTTATAACGAAATTGTAAAAGTAAAAATTATTTTTAACTACCCCTAAAATCATACGTATAATGTATTAAATCTGCAATTTGGTTGGAATCCATCATTCATAAAACTAATCCTAATAATCGTTCAGTCAAAACGATTTATTCATACACAGTACATATTTTTCATTCAATAAAACTTTCACTTACTTATATTTAACAATGAACTCTATAGATCACTATTCGAATATAATCTCAAGTACAAATAAACTATTGTTGGAGAAAGAAAGGAGAACTTTTATATTATTCAATCTGTTGATAAAATATGAACAGGTTGTTATAAAAATAAGTGACTCGAGGCTATACTATAAGTGAATGGGGAATGAAATTATCGAATTGAACCGGTTTCTCTTGATCTTAATAATTATTAAAGATGTAATTAAACCTCCATAGTAGATAAGTAAAGAAACCTATTGCATAATGAGTAATAAAACATAAGTTCAAGATTTTAGAATTAATTTAAACCTGACGACAAGCAATCGAAAGATGCGCAAATGTCTGTAGGAATTTAACTGTATATTATAACTCTATAAACAAGTTTATGAATTACATAATAATAATATGCACCATAACTGTTATGTGCATATTTTTAATATTTAATATATTTTTATATTTCATTGGTGATAAATTAAAAAAATAATAATTGTAGCGTTTTAACATTCTAATTACTAGGAATACATCTGTATTGCACCTAATTATACCCTCACAGTTAATGTATAAGATTAAATACTACACAATTACTTTGGTATTTTATACACCATATTATGTCTCGTTGATTAATTTTAAAATAGAAATATTATAATTTCATTTTCTATTTATAAATGCTGAAACAGTAAAGTGTTTAACGCGTGACTTTGACAATACACGTAAAGCAAATCACGAGCAATTTAATGTTTACAAGTGTTATAAAACGTCTATTTGTTCGCTGAACACTGCAAGGCCGATTGTATTATTTATGTAAATATTAAAAAGTGAATTTATTTCAAATCCGATTCGACTTGATTTAAATCCAAAAATGGTAGAAAGTGACCGGCAAATATTTTGCTTATAGAATGCAAAATAAAAAACCGGAAGGAGCACTCGACTAATTTTGGAGAAAGCTAACGTGTGGAAAAATAATAAATTACATGACAATTAATTGGAATTTCTAAAATTACTTAATTGAACCTTACTTACATATGATCAATGTAAATAAAATATACGTATTGAAAAAAAGAATTAAAAATGCCAATCATCCACATAATAAATATTCTCTTTAAGTAATTTCCACAATATTTTTTTGTGTATTTTGGATTATAATTTTGACGGATAATACTTTGTACCTAGTAATGATCAGAGACTGAATAATAAAATATAGGGAGAATAATTCTAAAAAAAGTCCTTCATATAGAATTCCTCCCAGAAATCCAAATACATACACATCATCATCATAAGCACTCCAGTTCAGTGATGAACCAAGGCTTCCCGCACCAGCATCTTCCACTTATTTCTATTGGAGGCCGTGCTCCTCCAGTTATTAATTCCTAAACTCCTAACTACCTTATAAAATTCGTCCGCCCACCTTAGCCTAGGTCTACCCTGCCTTCTCTTACCCACAGGCTTGCTGGATAGTATTTCCGATACTATCCCTCCTGCTCTTTCCACGTGTCCGGCCCAACCTAATGTTAAAGCCCTAATGAACTGCACTACGTTAACGCTCTTATATAATGATATATATATATATATATAGTATATATATATATATATATATATATATATGTAGATATATATATATATATATATATATATATACAATTTATCGTAATAGTAAAGCATGAAGCATCATCACCTTGCCATTACAGGAAAAACTTAATGAGGTTCGGCAATGATGGACATTTGTCATTATTATAGAAATAAGGTGAGAAAAAACAGAAATATATAAGAAATATAAAATATTTTTAAAAATATGGACATAATATTTTTAAAAATATGGAGATAATTATTGATTAATAATCATAATTGATTAAAGTTAAGGAATTCTTTCATACTTCTCATTGTCTTACTTATATGTATTTTATCCAATTTTAATGTAAATAATATACTTACTTTGCCACAAATATCTCAAATCTAATGGAGCACGTCTCAGAATAATAAAAAACAACCTATAATTATATCCAATATTGTATAACACGACCACTTTGTGTGGAGTTCACAATCAAACTGAGTGAAGAACAAATCTCACCTGTGTTTACACCGCGGACAACCTGTTGCATGATAATAATTAAACATTATTAAAAATTTGTCAATGCACGTGGAAAATTGTAAACTAGAACAATTCAGAGCAATTATTATTTAATTAATCGGTGCAGTTTAATATTTATATGAAATTCTATTACTTATAATATGTTTGAGGAGTAAAACTGGTTATGGTTTGACATCAGGTTGTACCGCTAAAATAGTATACTCAAACCGTTTCAATATTATGCAACCTTAAATATACCCGATTATAAATAATGTCAATAAAACCAAATATGATTCAAGGAAATGTTAGTTCATTTTACCAATAAACTTCAAAAATTGATATCATTAATAAATTTAATAACTTTGAAACAATTCACTCGATGCAAATTTGGTTTTACCCAATCAATCTGTTATTTAGTTGTAAGCATAATACTTTGTAATTATTTTTGTTAATGTAGAGTATTTTCTTGTTATTATATATTAATCCTCATATATATAAATGGGTTTTTATTTTTTTCTCGTACTTTTTTATTATTTAATATTAGGTACCTCTCATATCAAATGAAAATGTTATTAAAATTCTCATGTTTGTTATAGATAAAAAGATTTATATATTCTTTACACTTAAGTTTAATTCAAAATATATCAAATTCAAATTAAATAAATAAATTGTTATAATCACCTTAAATATTATATTTTATACTTTATGCTAGGTTTATTAACCTTATATTTTTTATTAGGAAATGGAAGGAAAACCAGTTGAATGCTGATTGAAGTGGTTTCAATTGAAAAAAATATCGATAGGTAGTACATGTATGTTTACCGATAGAAATGAGTGAATTTCTCTACACCATACTGAGATATTTTATAAATTGAAAAGGAAAGTAAAGGTTATAAAAAAAATGGTATATTTAATAGTAGAACATTTAAACAATACACAAAATTATCGAAGAATGTTAAATTTAACTCAATATACTGTTCTATATAAAATGCATAAATAGGCTTTGAACCCAAGCAAATTGAATGTGAAATAACAAATTGTTTTATTGGTATATTGAAAACAATATAATGATACGGAGCGCTTCTTTTCTAAAATTAAAAATAATTTAAGCACTAGTAATTGTATAAAATGTTTAACATAAATATTACAGACCGAATCACATAAATACACAATACTGTAACATATAAAATGTTAATTTATGTGATTTGGCGTTAAGCGGGTAAATCCCGTGGGAACTTTACAATGATTACTAGGTGCAAATATTTCCTCATTGTGTTTATTATCTCTTAGTTAGTTTGTTGGTACAATCAGATGACTCCATCTTTCAAAAGCACTAAATTTGGACCATTAATCTCGCAACCGCGGTTCGCTGACATTTACTACTTAGCAACTTCACACGT
Organism: Agraylea sexmaculata; assembly: GCA_022606485.1. Taxonomy (NCBI): domain Eukaryota; kingdom Metazoa; phylum Arthropoda; class Insecta; order Trichoptera; family Hydroptilidae; genus Agraylea; species Agraylea sexmaculata. Next base: position 12,580 of record JAGTTH010001291.1, on the reverse strand, counting down.
GAAGACACCCGACCCACATTTCAGTATTTCAGAATGCACCCTGGAAAATATATTGTTCTCTGAAATTATATCCTAACCAACTGAAGCATTGCGACATGGAAACATTAGTCTTTTGTACAATATTAATTTGGATACTACAACTTATAATTTATCTAATCCTTACAATACCCAGGTTTTTATGAAAAGTCATTATAATTATAGTAAACATATCTACTAGTTAATATTTTAAAATTATATAAAATTGTTGTTTTTTCCCTGAACTGGCATATCATTAACCTAAACATTAATTACGACTTGAGAAAACTGAAACCAACCAATTTAATCGAAGTAACCTTCAATAAAATATACTATGTGTATGTTTTGTAAATCATTGAAGAATAAGCACATAACATGTAATCCATCTACACCACAATTAATGATCCAAGTCGGCTAGTTAAGCTTTTTAATTTTTAATTATTATTTTAAAAAGTTTGAGAATATTGCGTATTTACTTATTAGGTGACTGGCCACCTGATTTGAATTTGTATTATTATAAGCATACGTTATGGAATTCATGAAACAACAATAGTACGTAAACAAAAACATAACCTCAAACGGCACACACGGTCAGCAACCCGAGACATTATAATAACAAAGTATTTACAATATTAGTTGTTGTTGATGCAAATACGGTCAGCGACTAGGCGTTATGATAACATAGTTGTTATTCATTTGAACTTGACCTTGAAAATGAATTTTGACTCACTCATTATAATTACCGAAGATACACAAACTGTCATAATAAATTATTTTTTTATACGAAAAAAATCTTAAGCCCCCCATTAGTATATTTTATTAATGATCGTACTGGCATTACATAATTACGATAAAAAGTACATAATGTATTTATATCAAACAAATTATATGTTTACAGTTTAAACACATATTAAAAAACCTATCAATAAATCAATATAAAACCTATATTAATATCTCTCATCATTGTTTTATAAAATATTAAATATCTATAATATACAGCATAAAAAAATATGATTATACATAGTAAACAGGTGAGTAAAGTTGTAAGTAGAGACTCTAATCATAGAAACACCAATAAATAAGTAGTACAATAAAATAATAACTCATACCTGTACTCATATAAATCTATTTTTAGATACTTTTTACTATCCGATTTTTCAAATATAAAAATAATATAATTATCCCATTCATAGTTTACTATAAACGCGCCTACTAGATAGGCAATCTGCACTACATTGTTTCTGTAAAAATGCATTTATAATATTATTCCATTATTTGATGTATACTAATAAATGAAAAAGGATGTTTTCCTAGTTTGTAGCATAATACTATTCTTATATATGTAGATAAAGTATGTCCATAAACGAAGCGATACCGCAGAAGGCGCCTTTACGTTTATTCAAAACCGTAAAAGGAAATGGTCTACAAAGGAGAAATTTCACCTTACATTTTGCATATAGACCCCATAAAAATCACAAAAACATGGTCCCCAAATTTACATCTTACGGCATTTTTTACCTTTATCATTTAATACACCTTTTTATGTAGATTCGAGTTTGTTTTAGTATTTAGTTCTACATCAATCAGTGAATGCGTGACTACGACGGATTAATTGATTATTAATAAAAAAAAGCATAAAGCGAACTTTATAAATTCATTAATTTATTGTTTGGTTAATAACGTGCATGAAGAGTCATCTAACCCTCATTATCTATCGTGGATATTAATCTTACCCTCTCAGTTAATGAGCACCCTATACAAACATACATCGCCAACTGTCCCCGTATTAATTTTGTGAAATTTAATTAAAATCACAACTCAAACAGTGTACTTACCTTGACTTTGATAATATCATCAAATGATAATTTTGTTGGCTTGGTGAAATGAGTCTTATATGTAAAATATGTTAGACTTGTGATCTTAATCTTAATGAAAGTATGATGCTTAGTGGCAGGCGATATTCCATAGTTAAGAATATATTTATAGTGCATCAATGACAAGCTGTCAAAAGGGTAATTTGTCCTCATTATTTGTGATGAGGCCAGAGGAAGAGCTCTGTTACAACACACAAATGCCGACATCAAATATATTAACTATATCATGGTGCCTTGGCTTAGATCAACAAGAAGCTGTTGCAACAATAACGAAGAGACTATAATGTATTCACCGTAAATTATTGTATAGGGATAAAAACCAGTGGTCACAAAAAAAACAACAATGATTAACCCTTTTTCCTCATAAATTGTGCAAATAATAATTAATATGAGTGTTTTTATCGTGTGATGATTTTCAAATATGGAATGCAAACTTTTCCCGCCAGATATTTAAATAACATTAAAAATTAAAATTATTCTTATATCAAAAAATCATTTAAATAATGCAATTTCAAATGTGAAATATACACTCTTTGCCTATAAGCTAAACGATTCATAATTTAGTTATCTATACTCATATTTTTTAACTTAAGAAAGGTGTTAATCCATTATCAATTTTCGCCGATTTATTTTTCGATGTAATAGTCATTGATTTTTTTAATTAGAAAGTTTTACGAATCATTAGTAGGTATAAAATAACGTCTTTTAAATAGAGCTAATTAATTGTTTTAATTCAACACTGGCAACAGCAAAAATATTATTTTCCTTAACTAAATTATTATAATTAACCATAAGCGTTTAAAGATTCTTGTCAATGAAAATGTAATATTATCTGTATTTACTTTTTCACTTAAACATAAAATTATAAAGAAGTGTATTTATAAATTAATATTTTGTTATTTATAGAATTAATTATTAATTCCGTAATTAATTAAATAAATGTGTAATTTAGTTGTTGACACAATATTTTACTTTTATTTTTGTAGTATTCTTTCGACTATTAACATGTACTGTGAAAATTATAAAAAAAATGTAATTAAATGTTTAAAATGGGTATATAATGATTATATAAATAATCCAGAATGCAAATAAAATAGTGTAAATTTACAAAATATTCAATTGTAAATTTGGTACATGAGGCGTATATGTGTATGATTGGAAAGAGTTAATACTACGTGTGTTTACAATCTTCATATACAGTTTAAAGGCTTTTTATTGAAAATAATATAATAGGGTGTAAAGTACGGATGGATTTAAGTTGATTTCCTGACTTGTAGTATGCTAAAGTTTTCAGTAAGTATGCTCTGAAAACCCAACACGTGACGTTGTGCTTTTCCTGAAGTTTATCACCACATAATAGAATTTCGCGATGCTAAAATGTATATTCCTTTACATCCGTGACAAGGACGCGTCCTTTGGATGTGAAATGTGGATTTAGAAATTGGCATAAATCCTCAGATCTACGGAGTAAACATAAAGAGAAATATTTTGAGACCAATCTTCAGTTGAGTATCGTGAAACAAAGAGCACTCTACTGTGACATATTGTCAAGCTTGTGTTCCACTTTACTCAGAACACAAGCTTTTTATATTAAAAAAAAAACATTCTGAATTTATACACTAAATTAATTCATATAAATCACCGTTTCATAAAATTAATGGTTTGTTACTTTAATATAATATAAATATTGTGATGTAAGTTTTCGTTATTGAAAATGTTATTGTAGAATCGATTTGTATGCGAAACAGTCTCTTCTTTATGGAATATTTTTTCATTCACGTAAAAAACACATTTCATTTTCCGCCGCTACAGTTTTGAAATTGAAAAAAAAGTATTTCGATTACTCTGTAATAAAAAGACCACAAACGCTTTTATAATTATTTATGGTATCGTTTATTAGTGTTATAATATTTTTATTAAAAATAACAATTTGATGTAAGTTTTCCCAGTTCCGTATAAATAAAGAACACACTGTCACTTTCTGTTTTTTATTTATGGATATTTGTAGCTTAAATGTATAGAGATGCCAATAATGCTTAAAAAGACGTTAAAAACATGGAAGACAAAGATGAATTTAACCACCAAAGGTTTCGCATGAAGGCTCGTACTGTTAAATTTTCACTTGTCGATTTTTCTAATAACATTACACTGTCTTTCACTTATTATGGTAAAGTGCGTTATGAAAAATTGTTCGATATATTCAATGACAATTAACATGTCAGTATATAAGCAATTTACATGATAATTTCAGGTGTTTTTGTAAGAAAAATCTTGTTGCTCTCGAGTGCTGATTGATGATGATGTGTATAGTATGCGCATGTAGTAGTACCGATCATGTTTGAATATATGAAAACAATACGCATGACACTTCTATAGATACATAAGAGTTTATTTATATTTTTATATTTATTTTACGCCCCAAAGAGAATTTTGTGAGAGGGTATTTTTGAGAGAGTTTTTTATACACAACAACGTGTTAATTTTCTATAGGTGATCTTAACTATTACTAGTTACACAGGTCACCGACTTAATAATCAGTATTTACGTTACAGTACAGGAAATCAGAGTTAACCTGGATCAAGACGATCGATCGGTATTTTATTAATATTATTCCCGATCGCCCAGTCATAATAACCGATCAAATCAATTTTTTTTTTACTTCGGGATTTGAACCCATCACCACTGTATTTGTAGCCACGCGTCTAATTCCCTGAGCTATTACGCTTAGTTAAGTTCATTGATATCACCCAATAATATGAAAATAATCTGCTTAAAAAAAGGATCTTAAATATAATACATCGGTTTTATGACAAATTTGATTATTATTATATGTATATTCCTCAGATTTTTCCTTCAGTTATTATTAATTATAATTTATCGAATGAAATAGATAAGAATTAAATATTTAGCCGATCTTATATTGTGAGGCTGTAGAATTGGTGGTTGTTGTTTGTATTGAGATAATAATATTAGTATGAGTGGGTAGCAAATATTACTATGCCGGAAATCCCACATGTGCACCAACTACATTATATGTACTATTATACAATATTTGGGTCACCCATACATAAACGAGCCGCACACTACATACATTACCATTACCACTATGAGTCAAAACAAGGGGAGACAATTTATCGCCATAAAAACATGTCCACGCGATGTTTTTTGTGCCTGTGATGGGCAACTTTCAATTTTGCCTCGTGATTTACACTTTTAAAACGGGTGTATGCTGTTAATTACAATTTTATCTTTGTCATGCTGAATTGCTGTAATATTATTTAGGGTTGGGTTGAATTAGGGGTTTTTTTTTATTTTGTATTAAAAATACACTAAATAAAAAATCCTGAATAAAAACTACTAAAAGATTTATTCTTAAATAAGAATGAATCTTTTTTTGTAGTTTTTCCTCTTTGTATCAATCCTAATTTTTTAGTATTAAGTATTTATAATAATATCCCTAATAATAAGTCCTTATTAATAATATCCCTTTACACATATAACTTAAACCACTTCAAATAAAATAGTTTAAATGTGTATAATAATACTCCTTTGAAGCCTTTTTGGCAATTTTGGGAAAAAAAAAACTATATTTTTAACAATGAATATTTTAAAAAGTTTAAAAGTTTTTTAACAGATACAATCCAAACGTGACATCACTACTGCGTACTTCACAGAAACGTCTGATTCCATAATGTAGGCTCAATCTTTTTTTATTTTTTAATAAAAAACTAATCTTTTGTTTTTTTTTGTTTTAATGCTGAGAGTTAAAGATTAGACTTTCACTCTCAATACAATAATAAATAATATTCTTTAATTATTTTTTTTACAAGTATACATTTTATAAGCCTATTAAATTTACGGTAGAAATACAAAATCATTATATTAGTATAATAATTAAATAATATGTATAACAAAACACACATAAAGTATTTGTTTATATTTTAAATGAATCTCTTATCCTGGTTTATCATCAATGATATAAATTTTCTCACTGTTACTGAACTGATAAAGGTATAAAAAAAGTAATTTTTGGACTCGAAAACTCATATTTTTTAATACTATATAAATTTCATTCCAGAATATGCGACGCGAAGGTGTTTTTGGGTCATTTTTCATGTTGACACGAAAAATCGTTTATTACTTTTCAATATTTAGTGGTTCCAATGATAACATCGTGGAGGCTTGACAACTTTTATGAAAACTCATTTTTCATCGAAGGACCCAAAACATTTTTTTGTTTTCAGATTATTATTATCAAATCATATGTTATTTCACGTGAAATTGGAAGAGACTCGACCTTCATTGAAACAGGCTCGAATTATGTCCAATGAATATAAAAAAGGATATTGTATTGGCGAAACACAGACGGATTCATATTTCATAAGACAGAAAAACAATTTTATTTTATATCTGGACAAGGGCCAAATAAAGTACATATTGTAATAAAAAATGAGTATATAAAAAAACACGAGATGAATCAGAATAACGGGACGTTTTAGAATAGAGATTTGCGAAAGATACAATATTAATAATTATACTAAGTACGAGTATACCATTAATAAACAATAATCATATTCAATAAGATATTTTTTTATATAAAAATCTAATCTATTGTAGATTTCATAAATTTAGGTGTCTTCTTTTTTACTAAAACCTATCCTACAAATATTCATTTATTTATATACGCCCTAAGGTACTTTTAGGAAGGTTTAAACAAATTTGGTTTTCTAGACATAATAACATGTTATTTAATTGCCTGTTATTACTAGTTATACAGGTCACCGATAGAGCAGCTCTGCCCGACTTAATCGCCCTAAATATTCACATTACAATCCAGGAAATCAGAGTAAACCTGAATCAAGACGATCTAACAGGATTTTATTTATATTATTCCCGATCTTCTAGTCTTAATAACTGATGAAATCAATATTGTTTTTTACTTGAAGAGGATGACTACAGCATTTGTAGCCACGAGCTTTATTCTTTATATGAAAGATTGATTTTTGATAGTATAATAGTTTAAAAAAAACAGATGAAAGCTTGACGCAAGTTTTCGAATCAGTGTCGCGCCAAAGTCAGACGAATATTATAGTATTATACCTCTTCTGTAATACTAGTGCGAATCTTGCCCGAATTAAAAAAATATATATCGACTACTGTGACTTTGACTTTGAGATCATGAATGATGGAAGGATATCTTGGATAGTAATGTGTATAACTTAAATATTTAATCTTGTACAACATTAATAAATAAATAATACAGAACATGTCAATTTCAAAATAAATCCAATTAAATAATAGGCTTCTGTGTTTAAGTAAAATGAAAAATATATTTATGTAAGTTGTTCGATTGAGGAAGAATTAAAGGTTTCCATTTGTATCCCCGTATTTATATTCGATAGAGCAAAACTCTGAACAAGAAGCCGTAAAGTTTCTTCTTCCACGTAAAACACATGGCGAAGAAAATAAAACTAAAGTCTATTAACTTCCAATCTTCATTCAATAGATTTAGTGCGAAAAACTTTTTCATTATACAATTCCTACACTTGATCACGGATAATAACGGCCGTAGAAGTATTAAAACGGACATATTTCAATGGGTCATTCGTTTATTTTTTCGTCTCCATAAAATCCATCTTTTAATTTAAAAGCGATATAATAAAAAATGGTCTGTGAAAACCACCAGAGCTTGATTCGTTGTATTATAGTTTGGCAATTATTTTTTCACGCTACTATAACTCCCAAAAAAATCACTAATTGAAAGTCGCATATTATTATTAATACAAAATAAGATATTTGTAACGATTAATAAATTATTTTAACGGTCGATACTTTAGTTAAGAGTACTAAGCATATTATTTTTAATTTTGTGTATCATTAACATTATTATGTAAATATTTAAGTATATATCAGCATTCTACACCATGTGTTTTTAAATACTATAATAATAAAACTATGATACATTCTAATCAATAATAATTCATTTCACATTCATACACGTTTATTTTATTATTTTTTTTATAAAATGAAGCTCTTCTCAGCATGAAATTCCTCTACCACAATCGCGGTCATCTTAACATTCTTTAAACTGCTTTTTAAAACAAAATTATGGTTCATAAACATGTTAACATTGTGTGTTTTACAACAAATATTTTAATCTGCAATTCTATATTAATTTTATCAAAATCGTAGGATTTATGACTATTTTAATTTTATTTGGATGTTAAAATTTACTACATTTTTATGGTATGGGTCAAACACCTGTTTATTATTATAGCTACAAAAAATCACCCATAGAGCGGCGCCTGGGTAATAAATATATTTTTATATAACCAAAGAAGACTTAATTAAATTATTAATTAAATAAATTAATTAAATTATTTTAAAAGACATTCATTCATTGGAATTATGTATTTCAATATTTATTTTGTAAAATCATGATTTTGGTACAAATATTTTTTTTTATTATTTATTTGTCCTGTTTGGTATATTAATTTTATTTTAATTGATTATTTAATAATAAGTGTGTTGTTATTTCTTCTATTTTCTTAGACATCGTCACACAATAAATTTATGAATATTTTGTGATTACCTAAATCTAAACATAGTATGGATTTCATAAAGTTCATTGTATTAAGCTACGGTTTCCTAGGCGTGCGTCGCCCAAAACGCACACCGTAAAGACGATAATAGAGTTGGTTTGCTGTACTTTTGGTCGGTTTTTTGTTAATAATGCCTCGTCTGAGCCTCGGGCGAGGCATTAATTAACAAAAAATCCATCATAAGTGTAGCTAAGTAACTCTACTATCGTATTTACGGTGATGCATGCCTGGGAATACATTACTTAACCAGGGTATTACTACCGTCTTTACGGTGTGCGTTTACGGCACACGCCATACGCATAGGAAACCATTGCTTAAGCTCTCATTGCGTTATTATTTAAAGTATCAAAACATATATTTATATTTTAGTAGTAGTCATGAATTGTGATTCAACCAATGATTTACTTACTTTTGATTAATCATGAATGTTTTTATTTCGGATATAAATAGTGATTCATATGTATCATTTTTTGCGAAAATACAATAATAAAAATCAGCAAAAATCGGCTTATTTATATTATGATTATGAATAATGATGGTGTGTTGTGCGCAGACGCCAATTCAGTACGGTTTCCCCTCTTCAGCACATTATACGCCGTCGCTCGCGGGAGTCACACGTCGCTACAACAACACTGCGGCACAACATTATTACATCTAAAAGATCAATTAAAAACACCACAACCACCCTTCAAAATATATCAAATTAAAGCCCAATAACTAGACTATTAAATCCAATTCACTAAAATTGGGTTTATTAATTCTGAAACATCTGGTAAACACGAGAAACACGTGCACGAACGCGGCGACCCGTCACTTCAACTACCTGTCAAAATACGCAAAGGTCAGTACTTCAATATTTGTTTTTTTTTTCTACAAATGCACCAAATAATTTTAAAATCATCAATATGAATAGATTATTAACATGTATAATGACTTTTTAAAAATTACAACGTCTACCTACAAATTATATGAATTGTGTCGTTCGGGCAAAGAGTGTTTATTTTATTTTTAGTAATTAGCACAATGATTACGTCAATTTTCTCTTTTACTCGGAATACGAGTCACCTGTCGGTAAATACTTTGAACCTGTCTTTTCGTGGAAATCATACGACTCGGTTAATCCACTACTTAAATCAATCATGTATTTATTATCGTCGGCGGTTAACCGACTTTAATTGGTAAAAAAACGATATTTACACTTTAGTACATGTAATAATAATAATTGTTTTTTTACTAATTTTGAATATAAAAGTTTCTGTATAATCTCTAAAAGGCCTGATTATGATAAAAAAATATTTTTAATTAAATTGTAAATTTAGATATTCATAGAAATCAGCTAAATTACCAACAGTGTTGATTGACTTCAATGTAAAATTAAAATATTATTTCAATAATATATATATTTGCGGCAAAATAGTTCTCTGTGCGTGTCTAGAGGTTAAAAATTGTTCTACAAATATATTAAAAAAATAATACAAAGTCTATAAGATTATTAAACCCACGTTTATGATTTCTGAGTCCATGAACCTTCGCTCTGCTTTGCCCATTTAGAAAAAAAATCAATCGATTAATTAATTTATGTATTTTAATAGGATACCTACTTTAGTATTTATTTGAAATAATGACAGTCTTTTCATATCTGTTTAGAAACTATTGAAGAATGTCGAACGTTGTCCCGGTCGAATGCTAATTGATATGGAGTAATGGTCATTTACAATTCAATTCATTTGAATTATTTTTCAGTAACTTTTCAAAAAAATACAACCGCAACTAAACTAAACCGCAACTAAACTAAAAGATGGATGTGAATAGTCTAGATATAATTGGCATATGGCGTGAGTTTTAGTTGTAAAAAATGGGTATTTTTAATATGGTTGCAGTCTGGTGAAACTCATTTCTTTGGAATTCGATCCTTGGCCAATATAATACACAATTTCAATACACAATTCTTCATATAGTCAATTTTTTTAAACCAAATGTTTTTTTTTTCTCTCAAAATGACTCATTGAAAATCTTCAATAATCATGTTTTCTTATCTTGTATCTCAACGAAAGTTTTTATTATCGCATGTAGTAATTTTATCAGTACGTTGTATACCACACCGATTATTATATAATAATTATATCTCGCAGTAAAAAAATGCAACGGTATGTTGAATATATTTTTAAAACTCAAGTTATCAGAGGAAATCTCATATCGAAATAAAAATCGCAGGTAAAACACATTTTGATCACTTGATAACATTTAATTCAATTCATAATGGTGTTACAAGCGCTTTTATATCTCTTAACATTTAATAAATTGTAAATTCAACATTCAATTCTATAAAATTTGTTGCTTATACAATAGACAGTTTATTGAAATTATTAATATTTTAATTAATAAATTAATTATCGTCTTGGGAAGAAATTAAATGCTTGGATAAAAACATGGAACTAAGAGATAATGTAAGAAAATATTTTACAAACATTGTGACTTTTTATTAATGTAGGTTTAAAAAAATATTATTACAAATAATAAACATTATTATTAATATTAAATCCCGGTCGATCGATAAATCAAGCAAAGCCGCCCTTTTAATGATCTTGCGTAACTGTTAAACAGGTTAAATTAAAATAAATTCATACAAATATAAGAATAAATATCAACGAATATTCGTCATTCATATATTTTTTTCCACAGAGAATAACTTGATAAAGAATCATTAGTAGAAATTATTAAGATACTTGTTTAACCAAGATAAAATATACGCCCCGCCCCATCTTCATCTACAACGCAAATTTATTTTTTATTTAAAAAATATTTGATTATTAAAAAGTTAGAGAAACACTGGCCAGGCTTGTAACATTTTCAATGTCAAGGATATCATCAATCATTAGACACGCGGCTGAGATTGAAATCAGTTTAAATCCTTCAATAGACACAAATTACGACCCCTCTTCAGTGAATATGTAAAGGTCGTCCAGTTTTATATGAAGCCCATTCAATGGGAATTTTTATTATTAATAAATCAACATATATATAAAAACAAAATATAACCAAATTAAGTGACTCAAGGTCTGCAAATTTAACATTGTTATATTATCGTTTGAAAACATTTTGTATTATTTTTATATCATAAACATGTCAACCAAGAGCAATATTTCTTTATTCTCGCATAAAGTATCTTGTTGAATACATCAAAAGTTTGCCTTTTCAGAATTCTTCTTCGCTTTAAAAAAATGTATGAAAAAACCATACAACCGAGGGACACTTGTAGAATTCTTTCTAAGCATGATAAATTCTTATATATAATATAAATAATCATCTTATCTCGCTAACATATCAGATAAGATAAATTTCTATTTCGGATCAATATATATATTTCATCTCTATGAATTAAACATATGTAAATTACTTCTCTTTATATTATCTATTATTTATTGAATAATTGAATATAATGACTTCAATAACAAGCAACATCGAGTTTGTTTTTGTATTGATAGATTAACTACGAATTAGGGGAATTAACTCTCTGTATCTCTGAGGGTAGTAAACGATAATAAATTACAATCAATGTATTTAATTATTCAATGATTTTTTGTTATTAATCTCAAATAGGAATCATCTCAGTATTTAACTCATATGAATCAGAGAACCGTAATAAATCGGTTTGCCTTTTGTATCCACTCTTCTTCGATTATTTCACATTAACAACGGACGATTTAACATGTCTATAAGAGTTGGCATTTATATATGTGAAAGCATTATCGTTTTATATTTAAAAAATTGTGGTTTTTTTATGATAGCAACTTCTAATGAAAGAATTCTCTTTTGTAGAACGCAGGAAACGGAAGCTCTTTAGGACTGTACTCTCGTTTTTCATTTCTTGAATATCTTTTAAATAGGATTTTATTGAAAAGAATATTTCTTGTTTTAAAAAATGTCAATTCACGGGTTGTATACATACTTTAAATGCATCTCTATACATATTGCCCCAATTTCAATTGACTTTACGGTTTGATAAATACGAAGTGCACCATTGATTTACGTATATTGAAGTTTCTGTATATAAAACCCTTCTATTTACATTGCAATATATAACGTTGA